>CAAKHC010004922.1:20330-74699 GCA_901007825.1 Macroramphosus scolopax | reverse complement strand
CATAAAGTAACGGAAGGCTACTACATTGAGTACATACAACTTGAGTAGGCCTGAATGTACTTATTTACTGTATACCACTCTTATAGCGCAATCACGCATTAGCTCATGCCCCCCCCCCCCCTTTAATATATAATGTCGAACTTTAACGACCAGTACCTGAACTCACCATGCTCTGGAACCGGAAGATGAATTACACAGAACAGGAAATACAACACTTTTTACATACGATCTCTGTATGCTGGATTGTTGTGCCAGCGTACGTTTGTCGATGTTCCGACGTTTAACGATATAGTTATTAAATCCTTTCTATTTTTTTTTTACTGAAGTTAAACGACGAGTTTTCAAGATGGGGGGCGGCGATCTGGTAAGTTTCAAGAATATCATTCACAATAGGTGCTTTCTCCTTCGACAAAATGAGAGCTAAAAGGTTCATTTACTTGGTAAAAACGAATTATGACAGATTGTGAATTGCTACGGCCCAATGTTTAGTTCAGCAACAATAAGTTTTTTATCATTGGTTCCCCAACGTAATAAATTACGAGTAGCATTGACTAGCTTAGCTTGCTAACGTTAGACTTCAACGTTGAATGGACAGTGTTAACGTTAAAGTCAATTCTAATTGTTGGGACTGATTGGATTAAATAAATCTATTATCATTATCATTAGCCATTGATATGCTAATGAGGCTGAAAGAAATGTGAAAT
This sequence comes from Macroramphosus scolopax, assembly GCA_901007825.1. Lineage (NCBI taxonomy): Eukaryota > Metazoa > Chordata > Actinopteri > Syngnathiformes > Centriscidae > Macroramphosus > Macroramphosus scolopax. The sequence goes on along the minus strand of CAAKHC010004922.1, from coordinate 73,995 downwards.
ATAAGGTAACAACTACGGTTGTTAGTGTCTGTCTAAGTTACCTAACACAATTGTACAGTAAAACACAAGACCAGAAACTTCACTCATATATATCATCTAAATGTTTTCCGACAGAACTTGAAAAAGAGCTGGCATCCCCAGACTATGAAAAACATCGAGCGTGTTTGGAAAGCTGAGCAGAAATATGAGTCTGAACGCAAGAAGATTGAGGAGCTGCAGAAAGAGCTGAAGGATGAAAGAGCCAGAGAAGAAATGACCAAATATGCTGAGGACTCAGGAGCCATCAAGTTAGTTCACACTATTATTCTTATATAGGAACGTCTTTTATTGATAAATCAGTATATTAGTTACAGACAATATATCATTCTGTATATTCTGTGTTGCTTTTGGTCTGTACAAGCGTCATCTATTGCTGGTCTGACCGTCCTGGGAGAGGGACCCCTCCTATGGCTCTTCTGACATTTTTTCTGCTAACAGGGTTTGTTTTTCTCTAGGCAGAGTGTCGTACTGTACAGATTGTAATGTAAAATTCAATAGCATTATAAGGCGCATTGTTTGTACATTACAGAAAGAAGGATGATCGTCTAGACTGGATGTACCAGGGCCCCGCTGGTCAGGTGTCCAGAGATGAGTATCTGCTGGGACGTTCCATTGACAAGCAGATCACTGATCAATATGAGGAGGCTGAAAGTGGTCCATCAGCAGAGACTGGCCTCCTGCCTGGGTCTATCTTCAACCCTGTCACCCCTGCCTCTACCCTAGACATGGCTGCCAAGATCAGGGAAGATCCCCTGTTTGAAATCAGGTCAGCCCGACCTGTCCCTCTTGTTTTTTGTTTTTCTGATTGCATTAAAGTTGCAAGGAAATTAATATTTTGTTTCTACTCTGAAGGAAACGTGAGGAAGAGAAGAAGAGAGAAGTTTTGACTAATCCAGTGAAGATGAAGAAAATCAAAGAAATGGTAAAATGACTGCAACACCTGATATTGTTCATGGACAGCCATTCAAGTCCTCGGGCATTCTGCTTTTAGAGTTTTTCACGATGTGTACAGCACCACTATGCTATAGTCATGAAATATATGTTTATATGTTTTATGTACTCAGCTACAGCAGTATCTTTTTTTAGTTTATGGTAACTTGTTGATCGACTCTTACAGTTGCGACAGAATCTTGACAAGAAAGACAAGAAAAAGAAGAAGAAGAAGGATAAGAAGAAGAAAGGGGACAAAGAGAGGAGAAAGGAGAAGAAGCATAAGAGAAGGAGCTTAAGTTCAAGCTCAGATGAGGAAGACGGAAAAAAACACAGGTATAGAAGTTTGTTTAATAGATATAGTGTAACTGGTTAACTCCCTGTCAAGGTGCATTCAATGCAATGAAAAACATGTTTTCAGTACTGAAATTTAATTATCACTTTCAGGTCACATTCACAAGATAAATCTTTAGGACGCAGCAAGTCTCACTCCCATCATGTTCCAGGCTATGGCCTACAGGTCAGTGAGCAGCAGAGCAGTATTTCATACTATAATACAACACAGTATTTAATAATCTCTCAGGACAATGGAACTCTTACAGTTACATCTTCCCTTTCAGCTCCCTGCTGGCAGACAACACACGTCTTCACCTCCTAAGAGTCACCCAGAGCGCCGCGATAGGAGCCGATCTCCTCACAGCAACAACAGAGAGAGCCGCTCCTCCTACTCTTCCTCACACCAAAGCTTCAGGAAGGTCCAGCCCAGAGCTGGCAGCCCACAGAGAGAGCAATTCAACAGACAGAGGCACCACGTGTCAAAGTAAGAGTTTATGATGTTGACACTCCAGGCACTTGTAACGGGATGGCTACAGTTAAGCTAATGATATTATTCTGAAGAAATATTTTAGTAGTATTCTGACTAATATTCAGTACTGACAGAAAGATTTTATGAGGTTTGTGAGGTTTGCTTTTCTGGTATGTTGCGTCTCCACTGGCCTATCTCAGACGTTCCAACATTCTTTCCCTGCCCACTTCAACTCAATTTGTCAGAATTATATGTCTATGGTAGCTGAAAACATTTACTCCTTCAGAGATATTATCAGATACTGATAATATAAAGACTACTATAAGTACTATATTGTATTGTATGTCTAATATAAATATAAATAAATATTGTGCAAATAATGCAAATCAGAAGTGCCAGAGTTAAAAACCTGATGTCCACCAAAAAGGCAAATATCAAACAGGTTGAAGTAAATTTTTATTTAATATTTATGAAAATGCATAATTTCCTTTCGCACTTGAGAGAGGAAAATACACCACAAAACTTGCAACATTGATACCCTCCACCTGAACGAAGAGTGTTTCATTCAGCCGTGTGTGTATACAAAATGGGTTCAATCCATCATGAGAGCGGCGAGGGTCCAGTTTGAGAAAGGCCCCAAATGTCTACCTTCTTGTAGTCATAATTTGATGTAGCTGTTCATATGTGAAAAACAATGAAGCATAAGTATAATTATTCTTCCTGTCAAAATTTTATTCTGTTCATTCGTTATGATTTTATGTAGGAAGCTCTCTGCAGAAGAGCTGGAGCGAAAGAGGAGGGAGATGATGGATGAGGCCAAGCAGAGGGATGAGGACAGAGAGAACAATGTGAAAAGATACAAGAGGCAAGATGAGCAGGAAAAGCTGCGGGAACAAAATGTCAAGCATGAACGCCATGCTGGCTTCATCCAGTAAGTTTCTGAGCAACACGGACACCAAATCATACAGACTAGTGGACATGTCTTCTGTACTTCTTTTAAATGCACAAATAATGTCTCTTGTGTTTTCACGTCCCTGCTATTAAATGCTTTATGTACGGCTCAATTAACACCAAACTTTCACTCTTGCAGTAACATGAAGCTGGAGAGTGCTGCAAGCTCTTCCGTAGAGGACAGAGTGAAGAGGAATATCCACTCCATTCAGAGGACGCCAGCCTCCCTGGACAACTTCATGAAGAGATAAAAGACTATAAACATTTTTCATGCAGTCGATAAACTGTTTGAAAACAAGTGTAGACCACCGTCCTGAGGCAGAAGAGAGGATGGATGGATAGTGCCTCTAGTCTGAACAGGAAATCACATGGCTCTGTCCACTATGGCTTTTATTTTGAAAAGCGAATTCCACAATTGTAACATAATTTATATTTCAGATAAATGGAAAAGGTTACGCTCTAGAAAACAAGTACCCCTCAAATGATCTTTTGGTCTTAACTTGGTAAAGAATAGTTTTAGTTTTTAAAGTTTCATTGGACCTGTTTTTATCCCAACTGTTTTTGTAAAATATGTTTGTTCCTTAGTGTAGTCCTGTGAAGTAGCTGGAATAAAAGCGTACATTCAGACCGAAATATTATTTTCTTTTCTGTTTTTCTTTTTTTTAAACCAACCTATGTGTTTAGACTTTTTAGATGAATCCTCAACACTGTCTGTAATCAACTTTATAATGTGTGAAACTTGTGTTATATTTTTGAAAATACAATAGAGATTCAGGTTTATGAATAATGAAGAAAAAAATGGAAATGTCAATTTGACAATAACTATTCCAGACCTGGAAAACCTTTGAGATAATAAAGCCATAAGGTTTTGAAACTTCATGGAATTTCCTTCACAAATACCTGTTTATTAGAGTGTATGTGGTTCACTTAAGATTGCCTTGAATGTGTGCAGACGTCATTAACTGCACCTTTAAACAAAATTATTTGTATCTGTCTTCGGAGGCTGACCAAAAGTTCGCTATTTGAACAGGAAGTTTTTTAACAACAATTACTGTACAATTCAAGACAGAAACCCCAAAAACGTAACCAAACTAACAGAGTAGATGTGGAATCTAACCTAATATTCATTGGCAATGCAATTGGTATGTCACATTCTCATTCTGTACCCTACCTCTGCCTTCATTTTTACCTAAACCAAGTTGTATGAGCTCTCTGAATCCCCCACTTTTTACTCGAGGATATTGTATTAGTCAGCTTCTATCATCAAGTTGGCAAAGAAGCATTTGACACACGAATCTGTGGCAGCTATGTGCAGGAACCAGAATGTTTTAATTTCACTTTAACACGACTCAAACAAACTATGCAGGTACCGGTCGCCCAGCACTCATCCTCCAATGATAACAGCGCTTTGGACAGAATGGGTTTCTAGCAACCAATAAGGTTTGAGCAGGAAGTCACAGTCATGTCAAGTTCGTGTGATTCCTCTAAATCGTGTAGTCACTCTGGGAAGCTAGCGGCAGTTTTTCATAATAGCCAGGTGGAAGGGAGCTTGCAGGTTTTATTTGTTACGAACACAGTCTACCTTACAGCCTAACCATGGTAAGAATACACGCACTAGCCATGTGTACTTGGTTGTCGTTTGAAAAGGATAGTAAAATGTTATGAAGCTAATGTTACCGAGAGCTTGGCTAAGCTAACGTCGATACCTTTAGCATTATTTAGCATAGCTAACACCATTAACTCGTTTAATTTGATCACTGATCATTATTTATTTGGATAGCTTTATACATCTATGTCTATTTCTAACAACATAAATAACGTGTGGAATGGAGCACTGCCAGACATGTTAACGTTCACGTAATTCCATCATCAATAGAAATCAGTAACGTCCAATGCTAACCATCATCCTTTGCTAAACTTTTTTTTTTTAATAAAACGGACTCTGCTATAGCCTAGGCTGAACTGAGTCATTGTAAACATCAGCTAAATTTTCATTAAATAATATCAGTAGGTTAGCTGAAACTTAAACGTACCTTGTAATGTGACTTAGCATTCTTTGAACTGGATGTAATAAAAACTCTTAATAAAAACTCTAGCATATATTTCATTTTCAGATTTTGTGAGAGGGGGTGTAATGTTTTATGTATTTTAAACCAGTGTAACAAATGTCTTAGATGGTCATTCTTTGTGGTTTATAAAATGTATGATGTGATAGATATCTCAGGAATGATAATTCTATGAATACAGGTAAATTGACATGTTGTTTTTGTACATTCAACTCACTCCTGCTGTTCAGGCGTCCTGTTCTCTTGACTTTTGTCTGATAAATATCATAGTAGGGCTGCCACTATTACCTTTTAAGAGTTATAAAGATGGTTATTTCATGATACTTACATCATACTAATCATTCGGTCTATAAATTTGTGCTGAACGTTGGATCCCAGGTTTACTTTTATCCAATCAATCAACAGTCTTAAGTATTCAGTGTATTATCAGAGAAAAGTAAAAAACCAGCAAATATTCTCATTTGAGAATCTGGTATCAGAAATATTCTTTCTTTGAAAATGGCCTTGAAATTTAATAGTATTTTGCCAGTAGTGTATCTTGTCAGCTGGTTACTAGATCCACTAATTGTTTCAGCTTTGACTTGATACCTTTCTCTCCTACTTCATACAGTCTATTATGTCCTATAATGGTGGGGCTGTCATGGCCATGCGAGGGAAGAACTGCGTGGCGATAGCAGCGGATCGAAGGTTTGGCATTCAGGCTCAGATGGTCACAACAGATTTCCAGAAAGTCTTCCCCATGGGCGAGAGGCTTTACATCGGGCTTGCTGGACTGGCCACTGATGTTCAGACAGTGTGAGTGTGTCAGAGTCTCTCTCAATGGGGTAAAGCAGTTATTTCAATGCCTGATTTTGATTGATCTTAAAGTAGAGTTGAGTCAGTACCACATAGATGGTGCCTATCCCTAAGAGTAACACAGTGCTGGTATTAATAGACTTTAATTGTTAAAAGGGAAACTTGGGGAAAAGTTAGTTAAATGCCACTCGGTATTGGTGACATGCCAGTGTCTCTGACATCACTGTCATATTAACTGCTTATCTTCACCCTCTGTGTAGATCCCAGAGGCTGAAATTCAGACTGAATCTTTATGAGCTGAAGGAGGGTCGCCAGATCAAGCCCAAGACCTTCATGAGTATGGTGTCTAACCTGTTGTATGAAAAGAGGTGAGTGCACTGATTAAAATGTCCATGTTGAACTCAAGAGCTGCATCCGGACACACACTGTAACCTTAAACTCTCACAGACCCTGTTCAGACATGGCATTTATTTCAGCCCTGAGTTGAAAAAGCCCACAGAGATGCACCATGAATCTTTCAAACATCTTGGTCAGTGTGCCTTTTGCACAGGACTGTTTCTAAATAAACATTATGAACACATAATGTGTTTATTTGGAAATAGAGCCCAAAGGTAAGATCCGGTTATAGTATATGCTCACTGGAAACACATGTGGGCAGACTAATTTTAATGCCAGGTGAAAACATACTTAACTCAGGCCTCTTTTGATTGGATCACTCAGGGTGGAACTTAATGCCAAATCCTTAAAGGGCCACAGACGCTAAAAGACCATGTTGTTTATGTATGATTATCTCATTAGGTTTGGGCCGTACTACATTGAGCCTGTGATTGCTGGACTCGATCCAAAGACTTTTGAACCATTCATCTGCTCCTTGGATTTGATTGGCTGCCCCATGGTGACAGAGGACTTTGTTGTGAGCGGCACCTGCTCGGAACAGATGTACGGCATGTGTGAATCTTTGTGGGAGCCAGACATGGTAAGAAGTGTATAAAGAGTTAAGTTGCTCTTGGGCATGTAGTTAGGTCGATGTATATATTTACACTGGTCTGAAAATATCCTTTTAACTAGCAGGAAAAAGGTCTCCAAACTTTGCTATCTGCGACATTTGTTACCTTCCACTTGTGCTATGACTACGTGTTTGAGTCATGTTGTTCATTAATTCTATAAAGGTTTCAGTCATTGGCCATAGTTTTTTCAGTTTAAAATTCATGACTGTACCTGATAAATGTGTTTGAACATCCAGGAACCAGAGGACCTGTTTGAGACGATCTCCCAGGCGATGCTGAATGCAGTGGACAGGGATGCGGTGTCTGGCATGGGTGTTATGGTACATGTCATGTAAGTACAGTGAGGACGCGTTCAATATGTAAAACTTGTGTTGGGATGGTGTGACAGATTTACAGCTCTTCTTTTCTGTTGCAGTGAGAAAGACAAGATCACCACTAGAACCCTGAAAGCCCGGATGGATTAGAGCTGCTGCTTCTCTGCTTCACTTCATCATAATCACTTTTTGTATAAAAATCCTAACCATTGCTTGTACTGTTTTTTCTTATTGATATTGTTCAATAAATCAACATGGGTTCCAACAGTCTCGGTCGATGTGATTGTTTGAAGTAATTGTACTATATTTATACTTTCTGATCTCTTTGGGAGTGGCTCTATATATTTTGACCCTCAGGATTTAGACTGTCTATGCCAAACCCACGTCAATCCTAACTACTGAAATTAATATGAAGGAAGATGACACAAATAGGATGGAGTCTTTTACTGTCTCCATACATTTGTTGAAGTGAACTGTGTAGCAGGTTTTAAAAGTAGCATAGGGAGTCTCCAGATTAGTGAAACTCCAAGAAGCATTGAATTGTAATGACACACATGCACTTGTACACTGAGTTGTTGCCTTTTGCCAGACAAAGGGACGATACTAATCAATCCACAACATGAAAGCTTCACAGACTGGACACATCACCTGTGCTCATTTTGAAAAAACTGGACAGGCAACTTAAAACGTGTTTAACAAGGATAACTCAATCTCCGACAGATTATAAAACAAGACCAACAATTAGGTTTGACCTCAGTCATGCTTAAAAGCCTTCAGGGAAAAAAAAGATTCAGAGGTGCTTAAATTCAGATATGTCAATATGTGATGTACTGCTCAGCAGCTGGATGTGTCCCTGGAGAACCTACGATATAAAACTTACCCCTTATGATTTCATCTATCTTAGCTTGATTACTACAAATTTATAACTTGAAAGTAGGTTTCAAGCAATTGTCAGGCAGGGTGAGTAACAAAACGACAGTGTTGCATCGGGGGCAATGTAAGAGCGAGTGTTTCCCGAGTATGACCAGGGTCCACCTGTATGGAAGTGCAGTACATTACCTATAATGTACCCTGGTGACCCTGCTTTGTGTAATAATACTGATTAATTACATGTATTTTATACTGAAAAGCCAACTCTATTTTAAAAGATGTTCCTCTTGTTTCAACATCATCTCGCCGTCTTCCTCAACCAATGGAGTTTGATCAGTTGTCATGGACATAGATGACAACTTAAATCCCCGACCATGTTTTGGTCAAACTGCTGTTTCTAGGACCAAGAAAGAGCTTCTACAATCAGTCAATGGTGTTGTATATAATAAATACCCCTCCAGTCTCCAATGTCCCCACAAAGCGAAGAAATGAATCAACAAAAACAAGATAAAACTCCCTTTAATATGCAATGAATCATTTTCAAGTAACCTTTTTTCCTAATGTCTGTTGGTAACAAAACAATACTGTATACAAACACAAAATTGCTACATTAATGTAAACAAGATATAAAAATGATTCTTATGGTAATAAAACAAGTATTTGCTGCAGAATTCCCCTTTTTATGTGAATCTTTTTACTTAGACCAACCTCCACCAAGCTCACGGTTAAAATTCCAAAAATATCCAAAAACAATATGGCAACGTAACATTCAAACACCGATTTTTTTCTTGTTTTTTTCTCTTTTAGTTTAAACACCCAGATGCTTAGTTCAGTGGTTTGATGTTCAACTTACTGGTGGAGTCTCATGTACACATCAGCCATGCATTTTTGATATTGCATTCATTTACTTAATACACCATTATATATGAATGTGTTTATCACCTGTCGTTCCAAGTTGTTTTTATCTTTTGTTACCGAAAGAGAAGCCAGATGGAGACTGTCGAAGAGTTTGTCATGCAATCTGACCATCCTGCATCTGTGTTTACATCTGTGTGTGTACTAGAAATAAGAACAACAACAACATGAACAGAAACTGAGGAGACTGTACTAACAGACTGGTAACTGCTGAAGCGGACACACTTGTTCAAGGCATTAGTGAGACAGTTCCTGTGCTGGCGTGAGGAGTAACAAGGTGGCCGAGGAGGGCTGGGAGGCAGAATAAAAAAGGAAAAAATAAGGGAGATTATCGGGATGTCGTTCCAAATTCGGTGAGGGAGTCACGAGTTTTCCTTTCAATGGATGAGGGAGCCAGGGAGGACATGGTGGTGGGAGTCATTGTAACAGCCGCTTAACATCTTTCCTGCTAGACTTGTCCTAGCTGTGGAAGGATGCCAGAAGTTTATTTTTTTGAATGGGGGAGAGAGCGAGGCAGGAGGGGAGAGATGGACCTACACTGGAGGTGAGGGATAAGAGAAATAAGTGCGTGGCATTTGACAGATCTATGACAGGAAGTTGTTGGTTGGACTGGGAGAAGGGAGATGAGTCTATGATAAGATATTGGACATGAACTCGTAGAATCGTTTGGAGTACTGCTCCGGATTCACCGTCGAGATCTCAGCTCCCGCCTGAGAAATGAGAAGGAGAAAATCAGCACAACTGACTCTGAGGCCTGAAGATGATGTTCATTGTTTTTGATTCGTGAGCCGACAGGCTACAACTTTACAATATAATCTCTCATTCACCCATTCACACACTGATAGCAGAGACTGCCATGCCAGGTGCCAACCAGCCTATCAGGACCAGGTAGGGGTTCAGTGTCTTGTTCAAGGACACTTCCACAAGGTCAATTGGGGAGCCAGGATTGAACCAGTAACCTTACGATTACTAGGCGGCAACTCTATTTACTACGCTATGCCAACACTGTAAAGTAGTCTTGCAACGCCAGCCAGAAGATAACGCTATGTGTGGGCCGGGGCATGGACTAGTTTACGAACCCCTGTGTTAACCTACTGCTGTCACTGAGCTCTGCTGAGTCACAGACCTCACAGGACTCAGAGTAACGTCAGGAGCTCACAGAATGACTGACTTTTTTCTTTATCATCAACACAAATCGTTTGTTGCTGCCCTGCAATTCTGGAAAATGTAGAATTAAACCACACTTCCTGTTATCACCATAATTACACGTTGAGCTTGCTGCAGTATTCAGTGTTATAGTGTTCAGGCATCCACCGACTACAGAACTTGGCAGTCCGCTGTCCCCACTGGTATTTCTTTTAAATGAATCTATTTAGTTCATCAGTTTCGAGTTCCTTTCTCGACGCTCCTAGCTGCAGTTGTACATTTGCTTTATTTACTACATCAACCAGCACCACAGCTGCTGTGTCAAGCCACCAACCATTTGATTTTTTTTGTTAATAAAAGGTCGATCTATTTGATAAAAGTTTGTTATTGCTGTGTTGCATTGTGGGTTTTCATAAAAAATTGATAAACAAACCTGTAATTTGTTGTTAATACTCTACAATGAGGAACATTTCCATTAGTACCTTTCCATGTGATTGTTATTTTTATAACAATGAGAGTAGATCTGAAGGCCATCGGTCAGTTTGACGGATTAGAATGCTGACAGTGATCTACTGTCAACAGCCGCTGCTTCTGTGCAGGCAGCCAACGTCACAGGAGCAGTTGCTCTGGGCGTCTCTTACAGATGCCGAGGGATGTGACAAAGCGTTGCTATTTGTCACACTATTGATTTAACGACAGGGCGAGCAAATGGTCAGCGAGTTTTACAGCGTTGCAGCTACATACAATGAATGAGAATTCCCTTTCTTGTAACATGTCCAGTACAATGACTAACACTACTGCTACCGAGGGTGTATTAGTCAGTTGGAATATCTCCTCACATCCCTACTTCAGGTGTTGCCACATCAAACCGAACTGTAATCTCATGGATTATAACTTGAATATCGCCCAGTAATGAGAAACGCCTGTCCCAGTGTCATATGGCCTAAATTGACATCTTCAAAGTTTTTGTTTTTCTAACAAGTAGTTCAAAGTTAAACATAAAAGCATATAAACACATGAACAGAAGCAATTGTTTACATTTAAGATACTGAAATCAGAGAATGGGAAATCATTTAGCGCAAAGAAGTTGCAGTTGTACCAAGCGGCTGAGTGAGGACTCATGGAGTTAACTCTCTCCAGAGCTCTTCACCCAGCTGCAGCAGGGAAAATGGGATGATTCACATGCCCTGTGGTGTTCCATACCATAGCCGCACGACGGCACCAAGGCCAAAACCAGTCGACATACAGAGTTTCCACGTCATCGCCCTTAAAAATTAGAATTGAGCCCAAGCTGCAATAACAAGATTCAACCACCAGATGGCAACTTAAATCGTCTTTACACATGGATAGTTGTAGAGGTGTTGTGGCAATGTGAGCTGATGCAGACTGCAACTCTTTCCACATGCCATGCTAATGAAAAGAGAACGTCTGGAGATGACATGAGACACTGGAGTAGCCATTGGTTTTATGCAACCAGACAGCTTTTGATTGCAAAAGCAGCAAAGGTCAGACATAATTTTTAGATGTAAATGTGCAAAGGGAAGTTAACACAATACTTGTTACACTAGCTGGCGAGTCCAGCTTCTTCTGGTCAATTGTAGTATTTATACAAATGACTGGCATCAATATCACATCATCCAAAAGTGGATTTACTAATAACCATGCAAAACATCTATCAGAGTTTAGCAGCTCCTGCGTTGCCGGTGTCAGTGTGCTGCTCCTAATGTGTAACTCATGTCAATGACTATAATGTCACCGTCTAACAGTTTACTGATCCATGTCAGTATTATGTGTGTAGCATTGAGGGGCTAGATACTTAATCTTATCGTAAAATGATCGAATGAAATGAATAAAAAAAAGAGCTTAAGCTTAAAAGCTCTTGGACATCTGTTCAAAAAATAAATCCTTTACATCAATCAAAGTGCTGCTACGTGTTTATAGGTGGATTCTGAGTGAAGACATAGACCGATGTAGATGAACACTCACCCCATGTTTCACAGTTTTGGCAGCATGTGCAGCTTTTTTCTTCGCGTCATAGTGCGTGAGAATGTCGATGATAGCCATGAAGTACACCTCCTTCTTGACAGCACCTAGCGGGGAGAGTTAACACATCAGGAGGTTTTACTTTCACAGCTGGCTACCTTTGATTCTGTTGCTTTTGCTCTGTGGGCGACGCATTTCTACTCCTGATCCCTGAGTAGCAGATTCATTCCACTCTTAAGGTCTGAGAACTCAGATAGAAGTTAAAGACTTGGCTCACTGTCGTGGCTCTTGATTGCGTAAACGTCCACAGAGGGGTCAAAGTCCCCGGGGCCAAAGAATCCTCCACAGTTGAGGGGGTTCCCGGGGCTGTCGGGTGGTGTGCCAAAGGAGCCGGTGAGCACGCCTCCACCCATCCCATCGTTCTCGTACTCCTCCTCATCTCCAGCGCCCTCCACGTCCATCTCCTCCTGCTCCGCCCGATCCACATCATGGATTCCCACCAGGAGGCTGTAGTCCATGATCTTGAGAGTGGCCAGGAACTGAAACACACAAGAATACGAACAGAAAGCCGTCAGTCAAGAGCCTGTTGATACAACTGAACATTTAGACGTGTCGGGTCAACACAGTGGACATTTCACTGTTACTTTCAATACTTCTGAACAGGTATTTTCAACCTGTTTCATGGGCAAATCCCATCAAACCCAAATTATTCAAAGTATCTAAAAAAAAGTCTACAGGGGAATTTAAAATCTCAGACAAACACGTGTATCAAGATCAAAATACCAAAGATATGGCATACATTACGTATTATGATAGAACCGTTTGAAACAATCTGATCAACACCTGAAGTGCAGCAGTGATTTACTAGTATGAACATTACGAGTAATGTAACGAATTACTAATAAATTCACCTACAGTGGCTGGAAATATTTCCAATACTTAGATTTTGTCGGGAGGAAATATGACAAGAACATTGTTTTCAAATGTAAATAGCATGCAGCAACAAACAGCAGCATAAAATCATGGAAATACACACGACCAAAGATGATGACTGACAGAGTGTCTGTCCTCTGGCCTGCAACTTTTATTGGTTCACATGCTGCAGAACAAAGCTGCTAGTTCAACTGGTAGTTTGAAGCCTAAGCAAAGTCGGAACTTTGAGAAAGGACGTAAATTACCAATTCTGTGGAGTGCAACAGAAATGTAATATAGTGAGTAAAAACAACTTGTGACAGGAAGTAATACGTAAAGTTATAATATTAATTTTGTAGTAAGGAACCAGAATGTGTGAGTAACCATCCCAACACCAAACACACACACACCACCTTACCTCTACATCACGTTTTAGCTTCTCCAAAAAGTACTTCTTGTTGTCGTCGCCTATCTGCAGCTTCTGGCCTTCATTCAGGAAGTCGTTGTCTTTAAGAGTGGGGAGTTCTTTAGCCTGAAGAGAAGTGAATGTCTGAGTTAAGTCTCCCACACAATGCATTAGGTTCTGATGTGTAGGTGTCTGCATTATGAGCTGTAGGAGTTTAAGGGCAGATACTAAGAGATAAGGTGAATCTATTGTTTTCAGGTCTGGATTCTTTATAACTGGGTGACTGTCTATACATGCAACCACACAAAACCACTAAAATATTGCACACAGACAGCAGGAATGAAGGTCAAAAGGTCGTACCAGAATACACCTGCTTACTTCTAACTACTTTATTTAGCCGTCATTGAACAGATTTGTCTGGGGGTGAGCTAAGGCCGGTTATTTTCGTCATGCCATGTGATCAGCCGTCATGGCACAGAAATAAAAAACGTACCTTCTCCTTGTCGCTGGCTTCCCTTGAGACCGTTGAACCCTGGAAATGAAGAAAGAAATTGAATAAAAATAGAACTAATTGAAAGCAGCAGAGAACACATGAGAGGCGTCGTTAGCATATTCCTGCTTTATCCTCAGACAGCATCTTTTTAAACCGTCAATATTCGAAAGCTAGGTTTGTTTTCTCCAGAGGATACTTGGCAGGGGAAGCAGGCTATGCTATGAAGGTTTTTTTTATATGTGTGTGGGGGGATAAGTAAGTGAGCAGTCTGTGGACTGTTCACAGCAACTGGCAGGGAAACTGTACAACTTAATCTTTGGAAACAAACCAGGAGTTCTCAGCCTTTATCAATAAACTGAAATGATCAACCACTCACACTTCATGTACACTGACATGCGTTTGTTCGCAGGTGACTGAGGAGTCAGAAAGAAGCTTCCCCCTGTTTTCTCTCCATTACTGTTATGTGAATATTAGGAGGAGGTTCAAGGAAAGAAACACTCACTTCCTCTCCATCTCTTCTCCATTGTGCAGAGTCTGACATGCTGTTTCAAAGCTGGTATCAAAGTGTATTGATAAGCGGTGACTTACTGTCAGAATCATAACTCAATGAATATCTCTTAAGTTACCGTTTTTAAGCACGTCCAAACTAATTCTGAAAAGGTGTTTGCATTTTCCTTTAACAGAGTGTAAATAAACTTATTTTGCTGTTTCCATCAAGCTTTTCTTACTTTAAAATGTTATATTATAAATACTAAAACACGTCGATGGAAACACGACTGAAACAGGCAGGTTTAGTAATACAGGCGGGAACAGAGCACCACAGATATCATCTGGGTCAAACAATCAAACACTCACACGCTCGCAGTAAAGTAAATACTATGAGGACAGGCTCTGAGTTAGAGCTTTGTCATGGCCTCGTTAATGACAGTGATTTCTCACCACCCTCACAAAGGTGAGAAAAGGACGGCAAGCAGAAATTTGAAGGTTGAAGTTAGGAAGCAAATTTCCAGGAATTATTACAGTTGACAATCTGTGGTCAGTTAATTGATAGAAAATAAAACAAAGTGCACAAGTACTATAAACAATGTTTTAAACTGCGGCATCAGTGTCAAATACAAGCAAGTTAGATTTCTGAGCAATTCATCTACATTAATATTGTTAAAGCGCTGATGCTCTTGACTCACTTTTAAATTGAAAACTAGAAAAATATTGAATTTTCCATTATTTCTTTAATTATTTACTTTCTTTGTACTTAAATTATTCAATTTCTTCTTTTATCATAATGTCTTTTCCTGTCTTAGGATCCCTGTACCAGTTTCCTCTGCTACTTATTTCAGATGCTGAAGATATAACATGTCACACATACGCAATATTTAGAAATACCTTCAGGTCATATTTGCGATGCACAGTGAGGCGATGGCTGAATACATTCCGGGTCACCACCATGTACGTCTCCACCCCGTCCACTGTAAGCCTGTACATGCCCAGGAACTGAGGGAGCAGCGTGTTGCCATGACATTCCACTATAAACTGGAGACAATGAGGGGAGGAGAGGAAACACAGTGTGGGAGTAAGGAATCAAAAATACAATATGCAAATTGATTCAACTGAATGAAGCACAGCTCCACAGTCAGATCATTCCTGCAGCGCTGCATCGTCTGTGTGCTTGGTGAACTTTACATTCAAATCATTAACTGATGCTTTGAAAATGTCCCAATGTCTTTTACCACGTTACAGATATTCAGTTGCTGAGTCAAAATATATTTATTCATCTCTGTCTGGCTGTGTACATCCCCTGTGGTCGTACGAGTGATTGTACCTGGTGGTATTTCTTTAGGATGTTGTGCATCTCAGCGATGTCCTCACTGGACACGGTTTTGATTACAAAGCGGTGGTCATAGCTGGAGAGGAAGCGGTTGCCGAAGCGACCCTGGGAGTCGCTGTTGAGCGGTGCGCTCCTCGTCAGAGAGTTCTGCCAATCAGAAGACATGAGGATTGACAAAAAGGCATTTGGGACAGGCCGAAAGCCCCTTAGAGATAAAAATGATTTTCTTTGCATCCGTCACCTCTCTTTGCTCACCTGATAGTCTTGGTCATCGATGCAAAACCTCTCTCTTAGGTTCCTGAACACCATGGGACAGTACTCTTTGAACTTAAAGCGACTCGGCAGGTTTTCTCTGACAAGGGAGAGTCATACACACACACACACACACACACACACACACGCACACACGCACACACGCACACACGCACACACACACGCACACAGTTAGAACAAACAGGAGCTTGGAGGCTCATTACTGAAAGGAGGCAGAGTACTGAGGCTGACTCCTGCACAGACACACACACACATTTCACAACTGACATTTACAAAAGCATTTACTCCTCACTGGGTTTCAGATTCTCTGTGTTCTCTGAAACATTACATATTAATGTAAAGCAAACATCCAAGCAAACCCTTTCATCTACAAGTTCCATTACATCAGGGGGAATATATGGTATGATATATGGTATGTACGGTTTCAATTATTTTGTCTACCTAAGGACCAAAGGGGCTCAATTCTCTGACAGCCGGAGGTGATCAGTCACTGTCGTCAACTTTACAGCTTTAAGAAAACACCGCACTGCTTCAGCCATTTACTGCTACTCTCACATGAGGATGATTTGAGTTGCAAAGTGGCACAGTTAAGAGATCCATGCTGCTTTAAAGACAATGTGGAAGTGAATGCAACCTGATCCTGTTTTAAATTTACATTCTGAGTTTTGACATCAGTCTGGAAATAGTATGTTTTGATGTCCATTCAGAGGAAGACTGACGAGTTGTTTAAGATCAAATCATCAACATAGGCCATATAAATACAGATAGTCACATACTTATTGGAGAGTTTGAGGAAGGGTTAGCAGGCAATACGTAATTGAAAAGGGGCACCATGTGTATCAAAGACTGCTGGGGTGACACCAGTGTTTACACTGGGATTAGCAGCCTGCACTGACAGTGCATAAGCTGCAATGTACGTACTTGTTAAATAGGTGGTTGTCCACTTTGATCTTACTGTAGGCTTTAAAGTCATCTGGCATCAGCATTACTGGTACAGGCACATTACTTAGCTCGTTTATCTGAAGGAGAATGAAAGCAAGAGAGGTCAGACAAGACACAAACAGCAGTACAATTCCAGAGAAATTAAAAGATATCAGTACAATAACATTTCCCACTTTCTAACAAATTGCGCTTAAAATAAACTCCAAAGCAAAGTATTTCAGTGCTGTGCAGTCTCGGGCAAATACACAGTTAGTCCCTCACATTATGAAAAGATAGAAGTGAAACAAGCTTTTACCCCATCAAACAACACACATACTGAAAGGTGAAGTCATACATCTCTATCACAGCTCATATTGTCGGATGAAAACAAACTTGTCACTCTTCTTTGTGCATCCTGAACAGATTCGGCCAAATCCCTGCATGTGTTTACTGACACCAATCATTAACTTTGAGACCAAAGAGCAAGCTGACGCTTTCCTTGCCACTGCTAAGCCCTCGACACTGATCTTATCTGAAGAAATACATCCAGAGCCAAAGCTCACAGTGATGGATTACAGAAAGATCTTGTAGATTATTAAGTCATCAGTCAAATAGAGGAGATAAAGTCACAGTACACAATCCTCTGCTGGCACTGCTGGTAATTTAATACTCATACTTAATACCCATGCTGTGGGTCAACTCTAAATCCTGATGATATATAAATGCTAATGCGATACAATAAGCTGCTGTGTGGTATACCCGTTCAGAATGACATTTAATTCAGTTTAGCAATTTCAATGTCTTTAAGCACACACAGGTCAGCAAACAACCAACAGATTATGAGCCGATTCCGAGCTTGTAATCACACAAGTCAATTACAACCTTTAAAGTGTATTAAACACATTTGTTGTGGTGATTTTTCAATAAAAGTTTCACTTTAAAAGCACTGCCCTTCAAAAGTATTAGACTCAAGTGTGACTTAATTTAAAACGAGTAGATGGACAAACTGACCATTTACTCGGAGTTTCATTTATTAAATGTGAAGCTCAGATGGACCCGACCTGCCAACACGGCATTTAAAACATTTTTCTGAGGGATTAAAAGCATCAAACAGGTGGTGTCAAACATCACCTAAACACCATGCGGCAGTATGTGGGAGTGAAGTCCACAAACATTGCAGCTAGGGCACGATTAAAAATGCATTCAACTTCTGATGAGAGGAAGAAAAGCTTTGATGAGAAGTCTGTTTGATGTCTTCCATCGGCTTCCCACACACACCACAAATCACCGAGCCGCCTGTGTGCTGCACCCACACACCCACTGCCAAAGTTCAGCCGCTGAATACTGGAGATGCTGCAGTGATATCATTAACTGCTTTCTTACTTACAAGTTGAATGCATCTCATTTACTGCAGACTATTTACGGGTCAGCAAGTCTTTGTGGCTCATATGTCACATCTTGCATTCATCAGTAAGGTTTAAACTGAGAGCAGAAAGGTGCACAAACTCATTTCCACAGTCAGTGTCAAATCTCCAAGGGGTTTTGTCCGCATCAGCAGTTTTTTTTTTTTAAATATACAGCTGCTGATTTAATGCTCAATACAGACATTAGCCCAGAAAGAGTGCCATCTCATTCGATCACTGCAATGCTACTGGGACAGTGATTTACTTAAAATAAAAGGGCCTATAAACAAATATTACCTGACTGTAGCAATGAAGCCACGAGGCAGGTAAAACATGCTCACTCCCATTCAAAGAACTATAGTTCAGTCACACCCTGGGGGCTGCTGAAGCATGAATCTGTGAGAGTGGGTGTTTACTGACAAACAGCTTAAGGTGCATCGCTCATTAGCTAAGACGAGCTAAAGGGAGGCTCAGCTAAAAGTATGTGATATTTTTTACCCGCTCTATATATAGGCGAATAATGCGACGGGATGAGCTGGAGCACTTTGGTCCATGCATCGACTAACTGAAGATCAGGTTTTGTACAAACAATAGGCAGAATGTGGAGCTGACAAATCAGTGTAACCTGCTGCTCCGGCTGCCGGTCACACCCCTCCCAACACATGCCTGCTGCACGACAGCAGCTCACGACTTGGCTATCGCAAACTACACCAGCTAAGACTTATGAGGCCAGATTGTTATCGATTAAGTTTAAGTGCACAACCTAACTTTAAGCATAGTCATCTCCAAAGCTTGAGAGTTTGACAGATTCACTGAACTTACATCCGCACCAAGCTAAGCACCGCGGCTAGACACCAGAGCACAAACAGTTAGCTTTATACCATATGTATGAGTCGTTTAGCCTACAGACTTCTGCAAAAGCACCTAACTAAAACCTGGGGAATATCCATGAAGTAGACAATTTACATGCCAGGGCAACATCATCCAAAGTGGCTTGACAGATGAGGACAGCTGGCTAACAAGCTAACCTAGCTAAATCAAAACAGTATCATAAACAAACCGCTGGCTAGCGGCCACTTAACATGTAGGATGTTTTTACCGTATGGTTGACACCCCACATTAAAACGCTGAGAATGGGCTCGCTTGCACGGAATAATTTCACTTTCTGTCCTATAAAATGCTTCTTTTTCGTCTTGGTTTTGCTAGCGCTGACAGGCGCTGCGCTGGTGCAGTTGGATGACATGTCTCCGGCTGGGAATTCAGGGCACGCAAGACGGCACTCGCTGTCGGTCGCAGCCTCTACACACAACAAAAAATCGGAAAGTTAAAAGAGTTAAAATCTATAAGTGCATTGTGCTCGTCGTCCAAGTCGCAGCGAGTCTCTGGGTGGGATAGCTGTCTTGTTGGGAGTCAGCGGTAGAGCATTTTGCGCCGTCACCACCCTTCCTCCTCCCGTGCAGGCCGCGGCGGAGTCCACAGAGCAGCTAGCCGGCCATCAGGCTACAGTGCAGCCTTTCTCGTGAAGAAAAAAACACCCTGGAGCGGTGATCACTAGCTGATAAGCTCCTCTCCCTTCCGTTTAATGTATACAACCCAAACGCGGCTGTGACGTGGTTTTACTTGGACGTGAGTAATCCCATCCTGATGTGCCCGAGATTGTCAGTTATAACCAACAAGCGCTGCGTTCGGGGTCTCCTCAAGATGGCGTCTGTGCTGCACTTCATAGGCAACAGCGCATCCAGCAGGCCAATGGAAGAAGTACAGGGGTTCCCACGTTACCTGGGAGCAGCACCTGGATTACCCAGAGAGCACCGGGAGGGCGTGGGGATGATTGTCAACAGGGCAATAACCAAGATTGAAGACAACCCTGAGTAGATAACTTGTCAGACGTGTTGCACCATCACATTGTGACACAAGAGATGCAGCTGTGAAAAAGACCGATATGTTGACTACAACTTGACAGGTGAGAGAGAGCAGGTGCAGAGAGATATCTACACTAATGAACATGCCTTTGTGTCACCACATACTCAAATATGTGCATATGTATGGTATTTAAATCAGACCGCATGTGTCAAAGCTGTCACCTTTACATGACTGCATTTAAAATATGACCCTAGTAACAACTACTGGCAATATAGTTCAAATCTTTAATCAGGTCACATCATTGAACCTGTGTATTCTGGTATAACAAAATGAGCTATAATTACTATTATGTAAACAGTGTAATATTACTGTGATTTAAACAAATATACTGTGTGTAATTAACCTGAGGCTGCACTGTATTCTGCTCTGACTACTCTCTGTATTGTACATGGGATACAATCACTTGTGTGCTGCACTACAACAATATTTTGCAGACAAATACTTATTTCTAGTGGTAAGATATGATGATATTAAGACATCAGGGTCAAACTCAGTGTAAAAGTGTCAAAATATGTCATGTCAGGACATTATTTGTTTAAAAATAAATCATGTGATTCTAGATAAGAGTCTAGCTGAGGCAGAACAATTGTAAATATTTAGTGTTTAATGGTAATAGTTTTATGTTTGTTAATAACTCTATAAATCCTGCAAATGGTTGCAGTACACAAAGCACTAATGAAGTGTAGAGCCTACAGTAGTACTTCAGTAAACCTGATTGGATGTATAATGTCTAATGTCATCTGTGGCTGGTGGAGCCTTTATAATGTAAGAAGATAACGTCAGCAGGACTATTTAGGATTGGCACTGTTGACCACAAAGTCCTCGTTGAAAGACATTATCAAACACTGGAGATTTGGAGTCGGACACGTGGACTCTTACTAGTCCAGCAGTGTAACGAACAGATGCTAGGTGTTATTATGGCAGATAAGAAAGACAAGATTTTTTGTATTTATTTGAAGTTTCGTTTGATTTACGGACTAACAGTCGGAGGTGTGGCCTCAAGTCACATGACTTGGACGTGAGTCACAAATTTAATGACAAATTCCTAAAAAAAAACCTGTGACTCGAGCTTGACTTTAACACCAATGACTTGTGACTTCACTTGACCTGAAGGACTTGATCCTCTCCACAAGCCCAACATGTTACAAAATGATGTCATAAAAAGTATTTGAGTAAATCATTGTAATTGTGTATGAGAATTTGCTTGTAATGTTACATAAATCTCATTCGAGTGGCATTAGATAAGAATGAGCTGCTGCCCAAAGAGCTAAAGAAAAAAATATATGTATACGCAATCTTCATAAACCATCTGGGATGTTTGAAAATTCAATATACCAGTATTACTCTGTTGGCTGTGTACAGTTGTAAACAAAGCCTTGGAACACAAAGTTAAAGACTTGTGACCTGCTGGAGACTTGCCAGTCTCGACTCTGGACTTTTTAAATAATGACCTGGTCTCTCCTAAAAGTCAGGATACCTCAGCTGCTTCTGCTTCAGTTAATAAGTGTTTGTTATTTGAGGGGACAATGGCTGCATGGTCCAAATTCAAAGGGATATAATGATCATACATTCTCCTTCCCTTCCATTAACCGGTTGTCTTTCTTTCATAATTCTCAATGGCCCATTATGTGACAGCACATAATGATGGTGTTGTCACATACACTACAAAGTCTGTTGTCCCAGTCTGAGTTACCACCAGTGGTCCAGAGGGTCCGCAGAGGGTTTGAGATGAACATGATGATGAACTGTCCCTCTCACATGCATAAAACACTGGTACCTGAAGTAAATGCTCTGCTCATGACTACAGTTCATAATATCTGATGATTATCAGTGTTTTATTCACACTTGTACTGCAGAAAATATTAATTCTGCTGAAGGCAAAAATGTGCTTTTTCATTGTGAGTGGATTTACCTCAAAATGTTTTTTTTGTTTCAGTTAGTCCTCATCCATTAAGGAAATTCATTTTTCTACTTGTCTATTCAGTCGAATGTTTGAGCGTCAATGTGCAGAAATATGTTTGTGCGGAGTTTGACCAAAGAGTGTATTACATTATATGCATATTATATTTATATTAGTTTGACACATTGTTTGACCAATGTGATGATGATGTGTGAATGTGACATTTATTTATGGATACTAAGAACACAATTTTCAGTCAAATGGGAGGTCCAGCAGTTTATCTTCTGAACTTGTTTAGATGAACTTCTCAATGAGGATGAGGCAGTAGATGTCATCTTTAAGGATTGTTTACTAATATACTTGTTTTTTTTTAGTTTTAAGTGGTAAAAAATCAACTTGCATGTCATTGGACGGTTGTAACTGTAACAATTTGCTGATGTCCTTCTCCCCGGCAACAACACACACTCACTGAATGTAGCTTCAGTATTGCTGCTGTCTGCAGACTATACTGGAAATAAATATAATTTTACAATATATGCTTCATGTTGCCTCATCTACAAGTGTATTTTCTAAATTGGAATATTTTTTTTTTATTATAAATAAAAAAAAAAATAGCTTGGGCCAGGCAAACCAATTTCTATGCAAATGTGTATTTTCTTGGTGTTTTGCTGCCCCAGCTGGGGCCCCGGGACGTGAGGCCTGCAGGCCTCTCTGAAGCACACAAACCTTCCAGGTCCAGAGAAAAGGAGGGTGTGGCTGAGATGCATCCTGTGCAACCTACTCAAACGAATTAATTGAACAAAATCTAAATGAAAGAGTAAAGTGTGGCGGTGCAGGCTGAACGGTGCGGACAGTCACCGGGGGCCTGCAGAGACTCACTGGAGACCCTGTGTGCCCCGTGAACGAGGCGACAAAATAATATCACGTGATCCAAAATGGGCAGTCCTCTGACGGTGCTGAAAAAAAGCCATTTTCTGGCGCTGCTGCAAAATCTGTCCAAGTCCAAATAATTGACCTGGATCCTCGTTGGGAGGAGAGGGAAACTTTGATGTCAAATCAGGTAGGAACGAAGCTTCGGTGATCGCTATTTATTCGCGGCGATGCGCCGCTGATCGCTGCGGCGCACGCAGAGTGCACGGTGTCACATTTTGAGCCTCTTGTTCGCCTCCTGATAGCTACAGCCCTGTCAGTGAATTTAAGATGGCTGCTTTGTGTACCAGTGTGATTTTCTGAGGCTCTGCACCCCCTCGTTGATGGTGTTTTCGCTGGATGCGCTCGCTGGTGCAGCTCGCTCGCTCGGACGGCGGAGAAATGGAAACACTCTTTGTTGGTCTGCTGGCCGAGCGCAGAGCTGATGCACAAGATGAGGCCACACAGGAGCTATTCAATATTCGGCTGCTGTGTACCAGCACACAACCTGCATGGAGCTGCACGGCTCACACTCCCGAAGCCTTATGAATGGCTCCAGTGTGTCATTCCAGTTGTTTTGGTGGCCGGCAGCTCTCTTTGTTGTGGTTTCACAAGCTGCTGTCCCAAGGACGAGCTGCAGACATTGTCTGAGGGACACTGGCAGGCACCCACTCTCCATAATCAAGAACTAATAGACTCAACAAGCAGATTCCACATTCACACAGGCTCCTGTTTCCGACTGTGTTGTAGTAACATCTCATGGTGCTGTTTGTTTCCTATGCAGATCTGCCCAGATGGATAAAATGCAGCCCAATCGGATTAAAATCACAGATCTGAATTCACATCTCACATGCCCACTGTGCGCTGGCTACTTAGTTGATGCTACAACCATCGTAGAGTGCCTGCACTCCTGTAAGTTCCCACCTTCCAAGCATGCAAAGTGTTTACATTAACCCCAGTAAGAACTTTATGCACATGTAGTGTTGTGAGGATGTTTATATAGACTGATCCACCTTAATGCATGTGTAAGTTGTAATGTCATATTACTGTTGACATTGTGAATGAGAGGTTTATTCAGCTCATGTTGTGTGAGGATGCAGGGGTGAAGCAAATATATTTAAAGTTAGAGATGTGGGCTTGGTGCAGAAAGGTTGCCGGTTCATCCCCTGGACTGGCAGAAAAAAGTGCTCGGGGTAAATTGAATGAAGAGCCGTTTCCCCTCCCTCAACATGCACAGCTGAAGTGCCCTTGAGCAAGGCCCTTAACCCACAATCGCTCCGCAGGGGCCGCTAATAGGCTGTCTGCCCTCTGTTGTGTGTGTTTGTGTGTTCACTGTGTGTTTGCATGCTCACATGCAGTTGGGTTAAATGCAGAGAAAATAATGACCCATGCTGGAGTAGTAAAGTATTCCAACTCAGTCGGAGCAGAAATTCAACAAAGGAGATGAACTACAGATCAGTGTTGAGCAACTGTCTTGTGTCCCGTCTGTCTGCAGTTTGTAAAACATGCATCGTTGCCTTCCTGGAGACGAATAAGTTCTGCCCTCGCTGTGACGTCCAGGTTCATAAGACATGTCCGCAGCTCAGCATCAGGTTAGGAAGAATCTCAGAGGCTTTGTAAATGCTCTTGTTCCTGTGATGTGTATCGTCCTTGCTAACATAAAAACACCTCTTTGATTCAGAGCGGACAAAACTCTCCAAGATATCGTTTATAAGCTTGTTCCAGGGTTATTCAAAGGTAAGACCGCCTTCCTTCAGTGCAACACCATGTCCTGACCCCAGCTCGAGCTCAACCTCCTCTTACTTTTCCCAGTGGTGCATTTCTGTGGCTTATTATTCTCTTCTGCTGCACTCAGATGAGATGAAACGGAGGCGGGATTTCTACGCAGAGAATCGTGTGCTGGAACCAGGGGAAGTGGTGGAGACGTTTAACATAGCAGAGGATGAAATCATCAGTCTGTCCATACAGTTCTACGAGAGGAACAAGTATGTCGCTCTTTTCTTATTTTGCACATAAAATGTGGGTAAAGTATTTCCGTTGTCTGGAAAGTTTCTGCTGAGGCAGCAAAACAATGAGACATCATCATCTGACCATGCACCATGTAAGAAAGACAGCAGGATTGGTAGCGTATTGAAGCCCGAGCTGTTTTAAACAGAAATAAGCAGTGTAAATAATGAAAGCTGTGTGAGGGAAGGTTCAATAAAAGGTACCAACCTCAGCTGCAGTTTGTCTTTCTGCATATGATTTTCTCCATGTTGTAGAATAAACTGACACGTCCTTTACATTTCCTATTTGCCTGCAGAAATAATGAGAGGCAGCATGCAGAGATGGACGGAGATAAGGTAAAGCAATTTAGAAATACACACGGGTAAAGCAGCAGTTGAAATGTAGACTCAGTTTTAATGTGATTTTCTGCTCCTCACACTGGATTTGTGTCGTCTTGCTGCTCTTCCTTTGTTCTCAGTCCAATGGTAAACGCTTCCTGCAGTGCCCCGCAGCCATGTCCGTCATGCACTTAGCGAAGTTCCTCAGAAGCAAGATGGATATACCCAGCAACTACAGGGTAATGTACTGTCAGCATCCTGATTGTGTGGACAACCACAAGATATAGAATCAGCAATATATACGGCTTCATGTACATGAGCTTAATCCCAGAAAGGAAACAATGACAAAGATTAGCATGTTTACAACCTGTGAGCATCATCGCAGGTTAACTGTGTGTTTTCAGGGTTAAGAAATACTGAACATAGTCAATAAAATACTGTTACTGTGAGCACTGTTACTGACACCAGGCATCCCTATTTGCTTGCTTTTCTGACATCCCATATAATTTAGAGCAAAGACAGGTCACTGGAGCTTTCAGAGAAAAGTTTCCCCTTTTCTTAACACAACTTGGATGTTGGTGTGAACAGCATTTGCAGGTTGGAATGCTAATTATGCTAAATCCAGTAGTAGCTTGACAAAATGGCTTTTGGAGATGGTGGTTGTCTTCCTGTCCACTGGGCTCCTTTCAATCTTCACTCGGTGCAGCTTCCACACTTTCCTCCTCTTCTTGTTGTGCTCCTTGATTTCGGTTACGAGTTTCATGACAATTTTTACCTTGATAGATAATTGAAGTCACAGAATTCTTTGCTGCTCAGTCAACGTACGCTGCTGTCAACCACCAAAAGACGTAAATATGTAACAGTAACATGGCGTTGATGTCAAGGCAGGTAAACCTGTTGAAGTAAAGCATGCTTTAAAACCGAGCAATGTATTGCATTCACTGGGGCTCAGGGTTCGTTCTGCAGGTGATGTTACATTCAAGCGTTGTGACTGTCTGTTGCAGGTGGAGGTTTTGTATGGAGACGAGCCGTTGAAGGACTATTACACACTAATGGATATTGCCTACTTCTACGAGTGGAGACGAGTGAGTGACACCGTTCAAACCTTTCACAGATGTGTATTAATCCTTAAATCTGTTTTGCTACGCTATGATCTCTTTGCATTTGTGTCGCGTGTGTGCATATCGGTTTGACGTTAGAAAGCGGCTGATACGGACGGTGAACAAGCAGAAACAAGGAGAAATTAGTATTTTCACAGTGAACATTCACAGAATTGAATTCATATGCAGCAAAACATTGATCTAAAATGAACCAGAAAGCAGGATGAGAGAGCTGGACAGCTGACAAGTGGAGACATTTACAGGAGCAGTGAGTAGGATCTAAAGAAATCTAGTGGTGAAGGTGGGGATTGCGCCCCCTAACCTCACCTTGGCGTATGATCACACATTGCTGATATTTAGTCTTTTCAAACTGCTCAAAACACAAAACTGTTGTGAGACCCTTGTAGCAGAGTGGGGCAGGTCAGACATGGTTACGGGTGTAACGGAGGCTGAATGTAAACAACAACAACTCTGTGGTTATGTAAGGACATAATGTCTGCCTGCAGCTGACGGGAATGCTGGGGATGCACAAACGTTCCCTCATGGTGAAATGACCAGGGTGGCACCATCTGTTGCTCATAAGTGACAAGCCTGCTGCCTCATTTCTTTCCCTCTTTGGACTCCTATCTCGCCTCCCAGACCATTTAAAACCAGTATATGCTAACAATATGGTCCAGAGTATCTCCCTCGAGCCATCTAGCTTACCTCTGGTGCAAACAAACGGGGCGTTGCTTCGTGAAGGCTTTCAGTGCCAAATGCAGCTGAATGAAAAAAAAATAACACTACTGTGAAAAACCGAGCTTGCTAACAGAGGGTGAAGCTTAGATAAGTTCCCACTGGTGAATTTGTCATGCGAAAGTGTGACGGAAGGAATAAGAGCACGATATTGTGCCAAACATGTGAAAGTGTTTATTTTGTCAATGAAGGGGCCACGGTCGAATCAACACGTCTGTTCTGTTGAAGACGACTCGCTCTTATTCTGAGCTAATGAAAACACAAAGCTTCTTAGTTTCAGGTGATTATACAATGATGGAAACGTAGATATGAATATAACTCAAATGCAACCAGGAGGCGATCAGGACCTTTTGGCTTTGTTTTCGGTATGCTGATGTGACGCTTATTATATTATGACGCAGTATTATATGCCTATGGTCAAAACATAGAGCTCCTATGAGGCTCTAAGAGACCATTTTTAATTGTCTCATACAAACCTTTCAATCAGAAAAGCTGATAGGAAAGCAGTATTCAAATACGAGATGTTACACTCTAAACAATTTTTTAGTCGTTTTTTTAAACCATGTTTGTGTTAAAGATTAAAGATGCTCAAGCAGCCAGATCCCTGAGCAGAAACCAAAACACCCCTCCAATTCTACTGCACTGTGCTGGTCCCTTCCCTTGGGAACCCCTCTACTTACCAGATGGACTGCTCCAGGGGCCGGATGTATGAACCATGTGTACACAGAAACGCATGCGTACAGATTTTCCCGCATGTAAATTGATATTTAAAATGGAATCACAGCATACGGTCAAACTGATATGGTGAAGTGGAAATGAAAAATAAGGTGACAGAACATATCATACAATTTACCATTCCCAAAGGCCATTACTATTATTAGTAGTATTACTTTACTACTTTTATGAATTGTGGTGCAGTCTCTATTTGCAGTCCTGCATAATGGTCTTTCCTCCTGTGAACTTATGAACCTTTATGACTCTTGTGTTCAGTCCAGCCATTGTTCTGAAGTTGCAGTTAATAGCCTCAGTTACTGTTTTTACATTCATGGGGTTTCTTTGTTTGTGATTCCAAAGCAGAGATCACGTTATTAAACACTTCACAGACTTGTGAACTTGTGCTTCCTCTTTGATGTCATCACTGATAACCTTTGTTGTAAAATTCTTAATTCTTAATTAAGTTAATGTTTACTTCCATTCATAGCTAAAGGGGGAGTGGTGGGAAGAAAAAACTGTTGCAGAGGCTCAGAAATGTCTTAAACCAGTTGAGCGCTGTAGTTTTATACAACTATTCCTCAAACAAGAGTAAGAGGGGAAGAGGAAACAACGAGTGGTTGTTTAATGAGTATTTACTGCTTCAGGATGTTCTATGTAGGATTGACTATGTTCATTGAAAATGGAGCGGTACGGTACAGACAGACTGCGTGGTTGATGGTCCTGATCTTTTCAGAGAAAATGTTCATTAGTTTCATCCTTCACAGACAGAAAGTCCAGTCAGTAAACCCATGCTCATATTGGCAGTGCTAACGTTGTATATGTGTGTGCAGACTGGACCCATCCCCCTGCAGTATCTGGTAAAACCCACACGGAAGCGTCGGAGGCCGTCCCAGTCTGCCGCCCAGGGCCACTCTGATGGCGTCAACACCAGCCCGACATCAGAGAGCGACTCCCAGAGCGATAAAGTCCACAGTCCTGCAGCAGCACAGCCGCCTCGAGCCTCCTCGCAGTCCAGCCCCGCTCCTCACAACCTCTCTCCTGCCATCCAAAGCTCCAACGGTACCACAGTGCCCAACAACACTCAGCGACACACTCTCGCCTCCAAACAGGGCGCCACCGCTCGGAAGGTGACTGTGAACGGCACAAGCTCTGGGACCAGCAAAGAGGAGGCGAGGGGAGGAGAAAAAAGTGGTTTGCCCCCTACGACCTAATGTGTGTGCAGGACGCCAGGGAGGACAATGTCTGAGTTGCTCCCTCCTTTCTAGAGAGCAAAAAGAAAAAGCTGGAGTCTTCTCCCTTGTGGACAAATGGGAGGTTGTTATCATCTTTCAACCTGCAAGATTGAAGAGTGCAGCCAAATAGACGCTTGTATGTATGTGCGTGTGTGTGTGGGTGTGTTTATGTGTGTTAGACTAGAACAGTGCACACATACAAACTGTATAGTATGTATCAAATGTGAGCATGTGTGCATACATATGTATAAACTTATCTTTTATACAAGATATTGTAATCGTTTTGTATTGTATATGCAGTGGGTCTGTTTCATTTCCATAGTCCCATCAACTTTGATTTGGCTTCCATAAAACTTGACAAAATGCTGAAAGGCATTGCAGTGCGAACCGCTGCGGAAGTTGGATGTAAAGGAAAATAAAAGCTGGGTCCTCACCTTTGGACAGTCAGTAACTGCTGTAACAGTGTCACTATAAGCAAGCACTCATCAGGTAACACACGTACATTACATGAAACTGTTGATGCACTTTCAGAAGGTCCGACCACACAATCCAAACCGAGAAGTATTTCCCACCAGGAGCAACATTCACACATTTCTAAGTCCTACCATGCAGATGTTTGTCAGCAGACCATGTACTGTCTCTCATGTCAGTCGGGAGAACTCAAAAGGGATTTGAATATTTGGCCATGTATGTTGTAGTTTCATAAAATTCAACATTCCTTTTGTTTCTGTTCAACAAACGATGCTTTTTTATCAGCCATATGTGCATGTTTTAGGTCAATAAAATGTTTACTTACTAGGTTTTTCTGACCGAAGTGTCCTATTTATCATTTCCTGAACCTAGCAGGTTGTGAAGCATACTGTGGTGTACATAAAAAAAAAGAAGATAAATGAACAAAAAAAAACGTTGCTTTTGTGTAATAAAACCTAACAGAATCAGGCTGTTCTGTTCCAGATTAAAAAAACCTGCGTCGTATAATTCAGTGTACTCCATTTAATGACAGCAGCCCTTTCTTCCATGAAGTGTCTTGTGCCATCTAGCGAAGCTCACTCCATCTTCATGGAACGCAGACGAGGTCTCTTTATCAAGTTTATATGTACATTTATGAATATAGTCAGTATATCTACTTCGAGTATCAGCTTTTGTAGATTTAAATTAAACCAAAAACTATATGAGAAGAGACTTCTGACACTCATCTATACATGTAATGTGATCAATAATCAGATTTCTTATGTGTGGGGTTAGATATTCAGCCGCTCTATGTTCTGTTTGGATAACATATTAAACAGATCAACTGCTCTGATCTGTCAGTGTCAGGTTCAGATGTATGATCCTCTCCTCCATCTCTTTCTATCCAGATGTGGAGTACAATAAAAAGTGTAGCTCCTGCAAAGCTGCCTGGCAGATAAACACATTACTACATTAAGGCTCAGTCCATTAGATGCTGGTTGTGTGCAGTAATATACGGTAGAGCCAGAATGTAGTCTACCTCTTCTACCAACAGATATGACAGCTAGGATCAATGGGTTTTGGGGAACACTTGAACCACCTGTGTAATTATTATTCCAGCTGTCATGCCCCACAAAATGAAGAAACAACACACACTCGTCCTTCAAATGAGTGTGCTCGTGTTTTCCTCCATAACATTGGTCATTAGATATAGTCATCCTTTATGAAGTGCTGCATTGTGGAGAATCATATGTGGAGGTCTTATGCATTTGTTTCTTATGAATCTGCCATAACCCGTACCAAAAAGATTCAGAAATCTCACTGATGTGGGCGCTGCCAGATCCCGTTAGTGACCATTTCATCTGTGGTATTTACACAAAAGGTGGAACGGCGAAAGGTAGGTGAGACGAGATAACAGTTGATTAACTCTTTCAGGAACTGAGAATACAGACTATGAATACAGGAATCATCATACATTTTCACAATGTACCACATAGTTTGTTATCCTATGATTGTGTCTTCAAGCAAGATCCATGAACTAATTCTAACTTTTGTAAGGAGTGTTTGGTTACAAGGTTAGAGAAGTGAGCTTGGTACCGAAAGGTTTCCGGTTCGATCCCTAGGCAGAAAAAATGTTGGCAGGGTTAGTGAGGGAACAGCACGTTCTGCTCACTCACCATTCATAGATGAAAACCCGACCCACATTTGCTCCCGGGCCCTGCAAAGGGGTCTACCCAGTGCTCAGGTGAGTGTGTGTGTTCACTGATGGGTTCATGAAGGGGAGATTTTCCCTTAACGGATTCATAAAAGTATTCAATAAATAAGAAAATGAAAAACATTGTTCGACACAAAGACTTTACATCTATTTCAATGTACATGCAACTGCATGCAGCATTGTAGATATTTTATTGCTGTAATTTACTTTTCAATTACAAATGATATATACCTTTGAATATGGTTGTTATTGATCAAAAGGATCAATAACTATCATCATCCTAATGTAGTGCATCTATGTAGTGCTTCTCATAAGCCATTAAGGTGCTTGTCCCACCAGTTTGGCAGTCTACCAAAATACCTGCCCCCTCCCCCCCGTTGTTAGGGCAGAGACTTTGTAGTATGAATTCATGGAGCTGAGAGGAACTGCTGCAGCAGGTCACAGTTTGATGACAATACATTTGTGGACAGTGTACCAGTACAGGAAATTATGATACATACAGTATGTTTAGGTACAAGGAACATATGTGTAGTTGGGTTATAAGTGAACCACTGCCGCACACCAATAACACCATTAACTGCACTCTGTCTCGAAAAGGCTGGAGTAAAGACAATAACCATACAATACAGTGCAAACACACAAACATGTTAGTATTACCTCCGTTTAAGAGTATTCCCAAAATCCTACATATCATGATAGATTGTGTTAATATGCCTGATTTTTCATAAAGGTCCATCTGACATTACCTGAGATGTTCATAAACCTAGCAAAACAATCCTGGGTCTGCTTCGCTATTGGTAAATATTCTAATCAATTTATACTCAGGATCATTTGGTAAATATTTGGGAAGATTAAAGCCCCATTTACAGTAAAATAGATGGTAAGGCAGGGTATGGGTCAGGGTTGTGCTTGATAGGTCAGCAAAAAGTTATGAATGGACTTTCAAAAAAAACAGGATTCGTCTTGAAGGAAAGAATCCGTTTAACCTAGAGTCTTTTGCATCCAGGAATGTTCTGAATTCTTCACCATTGTGGTGTTACGGTCTTATTTATTAATTTATCAGGGAATATTACCAGGATCACTAAAGAAGAAATCCAGGCATATTGTTTACAGTTTTGGAAATACATTCAGACATAGATGATTGTTTCTTTGTCGATTATTATGTAACAGGAGAGTGGGCTATTAGTCTTGGTGGAGGTCAGCGTTTCTATTTTATTATTTCTCACTCAAAGTGCTTTCAGAGTTGTTGGATTTACATGTATATAGAACAGTGGTAGACATCCGGGTAAACCACAGGCCATATTTGTTCTTCCAGATTGCAGTCGTAGCTTGTCAACTCCCAGTCAACCAAAAACCCGACGTATTCCATGTTTAGGAGTCGGTTGGTTTATGCAATGGGGCATTTGCAATGAAGTCCTGCTTGTGCGTGCCATCACAGTAAGGTGGGTTGTTTGTGTACTTGCAGCCACACAACCAAACTGTGGCGTCCGTCTCTGGGACAAAGCGCAGCGGGGACAGGCCTTGGGCTTTGGACTTGTGTGCTCCATCGCAGAAAGGCTGAAAGAACCCGATGTGGTCAGAGAATATAGAAGATGTACTTTTGTGTACTCCATACATGAGTGATACAAGAAGATGTCAAAGGTGGTTTTACCTGTTTCTTGCTGTGTCCGCAGGTGCACCATGAATAACGTTTTCCAGCTACAAGATCCACTTTGAATGGCTTCTTAGAAGGGATGACAGGCTCTGAAGGAAGTGTGGAGAAATGGACCTGTGGACAAAGACAAAGGTACATGAAAGTAGTCAATTTCTTTTTTGAGTTAAAATAATACTGCATTCTTAGCCAATATAGACCCTAAAGTGTACTTCTTTTATGAATAAGGGCACACCCTACATAAACTCAAGACATAATCTAGTTTAAATATGAATAATGGCTGAATTCCATTCAGCTGCTCCAGTTTTAGAAGTATTTGAATGACAGTTAATGCTATAAAATCTGTAAATAATGAAAACCAAATGTTCTGTATATGAAATGTGAAAGAAAACATGTTTAGATTTGGCAAAATATATAAATTAAATTGTTTTGACACCAACCAACTATGTTGTGGACTATACAGTATAGTAGGTGAGGAAATATTCTGCACACGGCCCTACAGGCCACCATATTGGCGTGCTACCATATTGGCGTGCTATTGCAGGTAAACACAGGTGTAACTTAAAATACTAATTTGTGTACAGGTATTGAGCATGTTGGCTCACTGGATGGCTTTGACCCACTTTATATAAATTACTTTTATCACTAAACCTGTGTTAATCCTGCAGGAATGGCCCAAGTGAATGTAGTAAAACTGACCTGTGAAGAGGAGACTAAGGAGGGAAACCAGCTGTGCGCCGATTTGATGTTAGACACTAACTCAACGTTAGGTGGCGCAACAGTTCTTGGATATTGTCTCAAATCAGAATATTGCAATACAACATGACGCACTTTCCACAGTACAATAGTGATTTTAAGTTCCAGTAATCTACATCGAAATTGTACTCAAGTATCAACTTCCGACCACATACAGAATATCAGTTTAAACTGGACGGCGACAGTCAAAACACGACATATTAATATTAGTTTATGACTCCGTTTAAGACGGGTATGACATTACGTACAGTATAGGGCTAATAAAATGTCTTAGGTTACCTTGTCAGATGTCACACATGTTATCCAGGGTCGTCTCAAGGTCAAAGTAATCCATTTGCAGTCAAATTTAGTCATCAACATACTCATGTTTCCAGTGACAGTAAACTTAAAAACGACCAGTGCCAGCTGTTAGCTAAACCTCCCCTCACTCAGCCCAAAAACAGATGCTTCAACGGCGACACAGCGAGAAGTCACTGCACTGTAGGTACGTCAGACCAACGGGAAGACAAGAAAAAAGTGTCAAATAATCCAGAGAAGTTCTGGAAGATTTTTATAAAACCAACACCGGTTGACGCAAGGTGATTGCAAGGACCACTTCCGGAAGAGTCACGTGTTGGCAGGAGACCAATCAGGAGGCGGATCTTTTTTCCAAGATAGGGGACTTGAAGCCCAGGTTCACATGTTACAGTTTAAAGTTAAACAGAGTTTTTAAAAAGGGAGAATATCAATATTTTGGGCAAGGAGACATAAGTCCAGTATCATATCACTGAATTGTAATACTATTTCTAAAGATTTGGAAATAAGTAAAACTACTCTGCTTCAACACATGCAGCTCTGATAAAGTGACATAACACAAACTTGTTTTAGAAGCATTTTAATGTATACATTAACAATGGTTTTTATACAAAAGTTTGTATACAATCAATCTGACAAATATAAAGACGGTGATACAAATACAAGATTATACTGATCCTAACAGCTTCTATATGTCTGTTGTGAAAATATAACCCTCGAGGTATTTGTGTTTCTGTTTCAATTCCCTTTTATTTATTCTTGACACAACAGAAATCTTGATTGCTGTTCATTTAAACATGTTTTTCACTGATTTTACCAAGTCACGGATTATTACTTTAAAATGTGAGCCGTCACAGTACGGTGCATTTTTGGTTTGCTTGCAGGCACACAGCATGACCATCCTTTCTTTGTCGGGGGTGAAGCGGAGTGGAGAGATGCTCGGTGCTAATGTCTTGTGAGCTCCGTCGCAGAAAGGCTGCAGAGAGGAGAAGGAGTGTTATTTGTGTTATAATGTAGGAGTAAGAGTGAAAAGTTGTTCTCAAATACATACTCAGGAGTCTTGGCAAATGTCAGCATTGTTTGAGATATCAAAGCTTGTTCTTCGAACTGTTTGATGCCAATAAGTATGAAAAATATATATACATGTCCCAATTGCAACCAACATCCAGTGTAATTTTCAGCCAAGATGAGCTCCAGATGCCTTTTAAACTACACTCTGACACCCGGTACAAACTAACCTGTTTCTTGCTGTGTCCACATGCACACCAGGCATAGCGTTTCCCAGCAGACACCCGGACCCTGCATGGCAGCCGGGCTGCAGAGATAGGTTGCGTGGACTGCAGACGACACTGCATTTGCAACACAAAATGCACAATCACATGTGAATCTCTGGATGACGGCTGAACACAACACCAACTAAGGACGCACCGATTGATGGACTGAACATCTATATTTCTGATATTGTCCAGGTTCTTTCATAAATTTGAAGGATTGTTTACATTCAGAGATGGTTTGATGGAGAGCTGATTATGGTTTCCAGGGCAGCAGCCTCATTGGCTATCGGCCATCGGTCTCACTGACAGCTGACTAGAAGTAAAATCAAAACTAAAACTGAAAAGAGTTATAAATGAAGCATGGTGGAG
Source organism: Macroramphosus scolopax (assembly GCA_901007825.1). NCBI lineage: Eukaryota > Metazoa > Chordata > Actinopteri > Syngnathiformes > Centriscidae > Macroramphosus > Macroramphosus scolopax. The sequence continues at coordinate 38,596 of CAAKHC010004922.1, read as the reverse complement.
CTTCAGATGCTAACAGATCATATTCTCCTTGTGTAAGCAACATTCTTGCTTGCTACAGACTCCAGTTTTAATCACATAATTAGTTTTTTGTATGTCTTTGATACCATTTCAACTACACACCTGTAAAGTTTCACAACTAAGATTCAGGATGTTGTATGTATTGTCCAGCTGGTTATACAAGTATAATCAGGTGAAAAACTCTGGCTGGGATGTTCCATTGAAATTAACAGTAATGGCAAGACTGAAGAACGATGAATAAATAAAAAACAGAAACACAGTATATTGATAGGTTAGGTTAGCGTTATGAAGTAAAATATACAGTGCCAAAATGATATGAAATAGAAACAAATAAACATGAATTTGTTGTAGCGGAGTATAGAACAGAGAGGTGTTGCACTGTGTGTGTTGAAAGTACTAAGGTTGTATTGTGATTGCATTTAGATGTTTGTATTGGTTGAGTTATTGTTCAGGAGTTTTATGGCATGTGGAAAGAAGCTGTTCCTCAGTCTGACTTCAGGCTTCTGCATCTCCTCCCAGAGGGCAGGAGGGAGAGCAGACTGTTGTGAGGGTGTGATGTGCCCTTTATGATCCTCAGGTACTTCCTGAGGTACCACTTGGTATATAGATCTGGTAGGCCGGGCAACTCGCTTTGGGTGATGTGCCGTCGTGTACGCAGAGCCGTACGGTCCATGCCGGTGTAGTTCCCCTTCCAGGTGGTGAATGCGGCCTCTCAGATGGCACTCTATGGTGCCCTGGTAGACGTCCCTGAGGATTCATGGCCTCAGGCGGATGGTCCTCAAGCATCTGAGGCCATAAAGTCTTTATTGGGCCTCCCTACAGCGGTGGTGTGCCTACACCATATCCTTGTTGATCTTGCCATCCAGATATTTGAAGGTGTCCACCCTCTCAACTGTTGTGCCATTGATGGTGACTGGGGTGGAGGGTCAGCCTGTGATTCTTCACTATGACCTCTTTTGTCTTGGAGTAAAGATGTTTGAGTGTGTGTGTCCTTGTGTGAACACACCCATTTTCAAACCAATTCAAATGAATGAATTAGTTTGCATACAGACACGATTACTATAATCATGCAAAAGTACTTCGACAGCCTCTGTGCTACAGAAGGCATGTCTAGGAACACACGCGCGCGCACGCACACACACGCGCACACACAAACGCACATACAATGAAAAACACCGCATCAGCAATAAAGTTTTTTTTGTTTATACAGAAACAAAGTACTGATGTTCTGACTCGTGATTGAAACACTCAGAAACTCAGTAAGTAGGCCGACGTGGTGCGACATCAAACGCAGCAGTACGTGGCCGCTCATTACCTGGTAAACACTACAGAGTGTGTGTGGCGGCGGCGGCTCACCGTGAACGCGGAAGCTGGAAGCTGCAGGTTCAGTCCTCTGCATCCTCTCCGCACCGACACCATCCAACAGGCCACGTTCATTTCTCCACCTGGTTAGTGCCGCAGGTTGCACGATATAAATCAGTGCTACTGAAGTCGACAGGGAAGTGCAACACTTTGGACGGACTACAGTAAGAGTTACAACATGGCCTCTGTGCAGAGGCAGCCCGGTGATTGGCTGCTAACTCTAAACAACTGGACCCACTTCTTCCTCCTCAGCCCTGCCCCTGCCCAGTCACACTGGAGACAGAAACATGTACCACTCCCTTTATGAAGGATAATAATTTACTAATGTTTCATAGGTCAGCAAGAACTTATTAGGAAGAACAACGACTAAATATTTTTATTAGGCTTCTATCTTAAGTGTGCAAAGGTTTCTCACTACCAAATAAGTATTACTAACTACTTCACTGAACATCAATAAAGCCATCAGTCTTTATCAAAGGTGTCTTATTAGTAAAAAGCAGGAAAGGCTAAACGCTTTTGGGGGGGTTGTAGGAACATGGCAACCCAAACACTGACTTTATTAAAGGCTAAAGGTGATCTATGAAGCATTAGTAAATGAGTCATCATCCAGTCACGTCCAGACAATTACAGAAAAGATTGTTTACCTTAAAACCTGCTGGACCTGCTTTCAACCCTGTTTCCCATCAAAATATGTCATTCATTTCTTCTCAACTGATGGAAAGTGTGACGACCTCAACATGCATGAACATGGATGAAAACATCTAAATCATTCTGCATCACCTAAACTTTGATATTGGTATGAGTGTTGCTCTCATCACCATAAAGATGTGCAGACTGCAGTCTCAATTCCCTGACAGATTGCAGGTTTCAAGAGGTGTAGGACCTTTACTCTTGGTACTGTAGTGAACATTTGTTGCTACTAATACTTGTTACTGGGTAAAGTACTACTTCTTACAGTGCTTCATCTTCAGTAACTTACCTGGTATAAGGCGTGGACAGGTTGTGTCAGTCATCCATCACCGCGTTTCCTCCTCTCCCAGTGAACTTTGGACAGATGATCAATAAACACCCGAGAGAAAATGTAAAACAACTCAGTAAAATACATTTATTGGCAAAAATTTGTCTTAATCCGTCCTTTTAATTTTCACACAAAAATATCAAAATACTTTACAGTGATTTTAATCTGAATATTGTCAAATTCCTTTTGATCAATTCTCTCCAACAAATACACTGTACAACGACAACCTATTTGTCCTTTTTATAATTCAGTGCTCCTTTGATTTCGTTTCCTTTTTTTTCAGGGAACAATGCATTTAAAATTATGCATTGTCGTTACTTGGTATTTAGCAATTTATTTGAGAGACGTCACTGCATTTCATGCAATTCATATCCCAATGGGTAACTTGCTCTCCTCATTCTGAGACAGGTGCTTAAATGTGATACAGAAAAAAAATACACAGTACGACATTCATTACATGGATTATCTTGGTTTACCCAAACTTCAAAGCTTAAAAGAATGAATGTGTCTTTACACAGACATTTTAAAGCATACAACTCATATTCCAACAAAATTGAATAGCTACTAAAAAAAAACGATTTACAAATCGGGCCCACAAGCGCCCCAGTGCAACATGAGAAAGAAACCGTTCAGAAATCCTTCACTCCTCTCTTCACTCTCTCGGTCTTGGCTGGACTCGACCTCAGATGAGAGGCGACTCATAAGGACATACTTGGTAAATTGCAGACCTCCCACTCGGAGTCATTTCAACGGGTTGGCTCACATCTTTATCAACAAAATCAACATTCCCCTTCCGTCATTGCTACAGTATTTATCATGAACTAGTGAGCTGCTTGAAGTTCCTTTCTATCGTCTACATTAGCTGCTAACAAAGCAATCTAGCACTCAAGATGTCACATGTATGGGTGATCCTGTTAAAGATTGCAAACATATTTTATAAGACCTATGACAATATTGGTAAAGAACACATGGAAAAAATTAGCCCTCAGTTTTGAGGGTGAAAGATGAGTTTGTGAGTATTTGCTAGTAAAACAGAGCTGAACAGACGCTTCATGTGATAACATGGAGCGGAAGGAAAGAGAAGTTCTTCATAGTATATGAATGTGGGCTCGAGCAGCCCTGCAGTAAGGTCCACTGTAACAACATTGGCATTTCGCCATCTTATCAGAGCTGATAACAGCTACGCTACTTATCAAACGCTATTACGACAGCACTTTAATAATAGTTTACATCTCGGCTGTCCTCAGCCTTGTCCTATGACACCTGTAACATTTTCCTCGTTTCTCACTTCTCTGAAGCACAAACAACTAAAGAACATTGCATCGGAACAGAAAAAATTACAATAGAAAATGACTTGACACTTTAGTTACCACTATACGGTTATTCACACATTTCAACTGTTGAAATCGTCAGTTATCTATCAAAAGTATAAACGAGTTTAGGTAGAAAGGAAGAGCGCCTTCATTTCAGCAATGTGACTCTTCACGTACCCCAGATAAAAAACACTATCAAAGAAAGACAATAAGAGAGGAGTAAACCTTTGGGCTCATGGTTTTCTCTGTATATCTAGCATCATTAAGGCATTATCTATCCAGTATTGCTAAAAGAACAACTAGTTAGCGGACATGAAAAGGATATGTTGGAATGTAAAATAAAAAAAACTGACACTTCAGGACAGAGTGCAAAATTCATATAAATCAAAGACCTGTCGGTCCCTAGTGGCCTAGTAAGTACCAAGTATCCTTTAAAAGGTACTGTGTTGACGGCTAATTTGCTCTGTTATCTACTAACATGCAAAGTGCACACTTGTTTAGGAAAAACAATTAATTTCTTAATTACAATTTCCAAATGTTTGGTTTAATCTGCTTAATCTCGATAGCAACTGGAGGGATATAAAGGGAGATATTTAGAAACTCTCTTCATAGTTCTGAATAAAAAGCTGGTGCTCATCGTTCAGTGCTACCAGTCTGTAGTGGACCATTGCGCCATCCACGACACGTGTGCCAGTTTTACGTTTACATGAGGTCATAATACCTTAGAGTTAATAGCAAGACTTTTGGTGGCCATTTTTATCCAGTGAACTGAAGGATAATATGAATCTGCACAAAATGGGAACCACTCAACAACGGAAATAGTTGGCAGAAAAATTTGAGGTAATATCTAGCTTAATGTTGAAATGCCACTAACCACACATAGAGAATGAAAGTATATTTATCCTTTACATAATAAGTGCCTGTGAGAGGCAGCAACATATAGAAGATCTGGAGGAAATCTGGCTGGGGTGAACACAAAGGGAAGACAACATATCGAGGAAGACAGTTGAGGTTGCAAGAAGTGACAGAATTCTCGTAGACTGAAAGGGAAACCCGTCGGGAGGATTCATGAACGGACAGTGCTTGAGTTCACACTTCTAACCAAAAGTCTAGACAGCACCTGCAGGGATGAGCAGGAACTCAGGCTCCGCCTACAGAAGCAGCCCCATTGGTCTAGCGAACAAATTAGTGCAATTTAAGAAGAGAACACTGTATTCATGCTCTCTGAAAGCTGCCTACACAAAAACCTATGACATGAACCTCTGATATAGAGAATTCCAAAACACAAAAAACTTCACCTTTAAGTCCATCCTGTTGTACATTCATAAAAGAGGTTGTAAGGTAAAGATGATGGAGAAGGAAAGACGTTCAAGGGTCATGTAAGTTGACCTCAAGGGGAGTGTGATGCGGGTTATCTTCATCTGAGCTGCTTGTGTCATGAAGGGATGGTCATCATGGGATGTCAGCCATTCTTGTCTCCTCCCTTATCTCCTACAGCCTGAAAACACAAGTACAGGAACTTTTTTTAAATTTCCAAACCGATTACAATGATAGCGAGGCCTGTGCAGTCCAACTCACGCCGGGTTTGTGAAGTGCGTTCTCCTGCAGGCTAAAGAGGCTTCCTCCTTGGCTGCCCTGCAGGGCTGAGGCCGCAGCCGAGGACAGCAGGTTTGGTGACTGGGCGATCATGGGTGAGTTAGGGATGGAGGCGAGTGTGAGGCGCTGCAGTTCCCTCTGTCTCTGTTGCTGAAGCATCTGGCACACCACCACCTGCTGCTCCTGATGGAGGGAGAGAGGACAGCCAGGTTATGGGGTGCTCAGGTAATAGGGCTGGGAAAGGATCTGCAGCTGAGCTGGAATAATGCTGTGCTACCTCAGTGTAGGACAGAAATGTGTTTCTGTGTTAACTAGGTGTCCCAGTGCCTGACTGGTTCCAACCCCTTATTAGAAAATGACCTAATTTGCAAGTGAAATAAGAAACAGTGGCTGGCTTGCTGTTCATTAGGACTGCTGCTCACGTGGGTGCGTCCATGACTCGCGACCTCAGATTGTATCTTTAGAACTGAAGCATATTCTTATTCTCATCTAACTTCAAAGATAATTCTTGTTTGTTTGTGAGCAAACACTTGAAGTATGTTAGTTCAGGGGAAGAAATATATTTTGAGTTTGACAGTGTTTTTTTTGGTTGACACACAAAGAAGAATACTACAAACTATCCACATGAACAGAACAGATGACTGCGTGTGTGATCTTTTGGATGTGTAAAAGAACAAAGAGCATTAATGACCATTCGATCCTGACAGCATTTTACAAGATTTAAATAATCAATGAATGTCTGCTGCAGTGCCTCGTGTGTGAACGTGCACAGCGGTTCCATTGACATGGAGACACGCTGATCATTTCTGCTGCAGGGGATTTCTGCATGCATTTAAAAACATGTGAATCTAGTGACAACGTTTTCGTTGTGATGCAGTAGGGACGGATATTATTGATAGAACAATAAGCTATTTTACTCCAATGGCCAATTTGAGGACGAAATGGGAAAATAATTCTGATTTCCATTTTAATTCACATGAAAAGTACAAAATAATCAGTTTTAGAGTTGCTCATGCTGCTATCGAAGTTACCAAAGGTGGTCAGAGTACACACGGATCCTGGTGCCTCTGTTATGTGTTGATATGTGACAACATTTCTCATCGACGATAAATGTGTCAGTGATTAGAACTGATGTCCATGTTGATATTATTGGATATTTAACTTGGACCTTCACGCTGCACAGGTCGGTTCAGTTGTGTTGACGTTTGTTATCACCTAGCACACTGCAAATTAAAAAAATCAAAATCCGAAATATAATTCAGCACTTTGATATTGTGTACCTGTATGAAACACATTATGTGGTATTTACTGGCTACTGTGCACGTCTGAAAAAAGCCTTAAAACTTAAAACAGGTGATAAAAGGAGAAAGAGATTCATTACAGGAGTGAAGTTCTGTGATGTGAGGAACTGCTGGAGCTGCTGCTGTTGCTGCTCAAGAAGGACCTGCTTCTGCTGCTCTGACAGGAGAGAAGACCTGAAAGACAAACATCAACACAGGCTGAACAACTATGGAACTGTTCTGGGTTACAAAAACGGTTCACTCTTCACTTGTAAGTGGTTAAATTGCCTCATCATACAAAGACAATGCAGATATAAAATACTGATAATTTGTTTTCAGCTTTATAATAAATGTGTGGATGCCTTTGAACTACAGGTCCATCACTGCAGAGCTTGTGAGCCGTGTCAGTTAGATTTCTTCTTCAGCTGATAGAAAGACAGGCTGGATACGTACGGGCTCACACTCTTGGGAAGCTGAAAGCCCTGCGCCACCGCCTGGGGGTTAAGTGGTGGAGGCTGGGGGTGCAGGGCGGGCAGCGTGGGCTGAGGGGAGCTCTGGACAGGCGATTGTATCACACCATTCAGGCTGCCAAGCACACCATTCATGTTCAGCTGAGGACTTCCTGCGAAGGACGCCATGAGCCCGCCCACCAAGGGCAGAGTGGAGCTGCCAGCCTGACTGATGGTCCCCAAACCGTCGCTCAAACCTCGGCTCAGCCCATTCAGCAGGGGCTGACCGAAGGAGGCGGGACTTTGCTGAGGAGGAGGGGTACTCTGAAAGGACAGGGAGGAGCTACTGTGGGACGGACTACCAGAGTGGTGCTCCTGAAGAGAAACATAGAAAGTGTGTTTAAGCTATGTAGGTCTCAGCCTGCTATGTATTCAGTGCCATTGCAAACTACAAGAAATTAAAGACCTACAAATACACAATGATGGACAACTGAAAATGTCAAGGCTTTCAAAGTGGAGTAATTTGTCTTTTACTGTATTTGTAGAGACAGGATTTACAGGTTCTCACCTCAGAAGAGGTAACGAAGGAAGTGTCATTCAGGAAGCAGCTTTTGGACAGGGGACTCTTATTGGTGCTGAGGGGATCTGAAGAGGAGGAGCAGAAACAAAAGGTCAAAGGTTACCACAGAATGTCACGCTACAGCAACAAACCAGACAATCACACATGGCTGCTTAAACACAGATGAAGTGTAACTGGGAGGGCGTACTGCTTGACACCGAGGAATAGTTTATATGTAGGTTTGGATTTTTGGAATTTCACCTTGATTGGATAACAGGAAGTTGATCTGGGCAGAGGCATGCAGGGAGCCATGGACAGAATAATGAGGAGGAAAAGGTAAAGCCAGCTCTGTGTTGAGCAGCTGCAGACGTTCCCTCTTGGCTGTCAAGCTGAGGATCTGGTCCTGGAGACGCTGGTTCTCCTGCTGCAGGGAGTGAAGGGACTGGAGCATCTCCACAACTAGAGGTGGAAGGAAGGCAGGACAGGTTTATCATCACTAACACGGTTTCAGTCCTGCTGAGCAAGCACTAGTTTAACTCTTTATTGTAGAGGCTAAAACAAATAAAACAATGGCCATAAGGGGTTAAACTCATTCTATATTGGCCACAGCTGGCAGCTGTTCTCAAAGACAAGTCACTGTACACTACATGCAGGGCAACAAACAGTTATTAACTAGTGATGAATGAAGTTGATCACTTAGCAGCTGAAGAGCAGCGCAGGTCCCTCAGCAGACCAAAGACGGAGGTACATGAGTGTGAATATCACACTTACAGTCACAAGGAGGACAGAAACACAACTCAAAGCGAATGATGATGTAGCTGCGTATAATAAGAAATTGTTTTATATTTCAATGTTGTGAAACAAATAGTGAATGTGTTTCTGCCCTAATAGTCAGGACATAAGTTATTATTAATATTCCATTTAATAATCTATATGTGTTGTAAAGATGTAATAGAGCATTGCATTTCTCTTGGTTCCTTTTATTGTGTCTATTATCTGTATGCTTTTGCATTGTATCAACTCATTGTTATGATGTCTTTCTTTCTAATTTTGTCCTCTACTGTTTGTAGTGTTTTACTTAATCAGGGTTCTGTTGTTTTGTTGGGTATTAATTATATCAGTCAATTGCTTTGTCTGGCATCAGCCTGCATGTATTATTAGTTGATAGTTCATATTAATGTCTTGTGTCTCTGCTGATAAGTGAACACTGTCCTTATATATAATTACACATACCTATTATATAATCAATAATATGTATTTAAACTGAGGCTGGAATAACTGAATCCACAGGGCTGCAAAATATTCAGTCATAGTAGAAGTTAAGGAAAATAATCTATTTAAACAATTTACAAAATATTATTACATTTACATAAACAAGTTTATATTAATTTATATTATTTAACAAATGTTCTTATATTTTCTCTGTTTACATTTATAAAAAAACATTTGAACTACTTATTCTTCATAATATGTTACAAGTGAGTTAGTTTGAGTTTGAACTTTTAAAGGATCTTTATGCAGTTAAAGTTGTCATGTCATTTGTATCCTGCAGTTATAGAGTCATCAGCACATCCTCATCCTCATCCCGGCTGCAGCTACAAACAACTAGAGAGATATTGGCAATGTGTGAGTATCATTTACACCAGTAGATAATTTCACTTCCATTTATCATGTTTGTGATTCAGAACTAACTGTAGTTGTACAGAAGTTGCACATTCATGCTCAGGAAATATAGCAGCATGCATTGTGTTAACAAACTGTTTTTAACCGCACTACAGTGTGTTGCAAACCATTTATCAGTTGTCTATATAGTGTGAATAAAGGTGGTTGCAATAAAGTTAGACATGATTTCAGTTGTCATTACAGAAAGATCAGACCAGAAAATCAACAAATCCTCTAAATGCTACTAATCGATTTTCTACGCAGCTTTCAGTGCCACAAGCTTTGCTTCACAAACGTCGAGATGAAACACAGTCTTCTTTCATTTCCACAGTGTGGAAGAGCAGTAAACGCTAAAACAAACCGTCCTAGAGGCCTTATACAATATACCAAATCATACTGGAGACTGTTGGGCCTTTTACTTTCACAGATGATGGGAGGATAAGATGCTTAAAAATAGGAATTAGAATTAATGAGGGCTGAGGAAGAAGGAAGGTGACACTGGTACAAAGATGAAACAAGTAGACATAATAACAAAACTTAAAATACATTGGAGGGAAAATGGAAATCAATGACAGCGCTTGGTGAAGAAAGATAAAGGAGCCAAGAATAGGACAGAAATCAAGTATGAGCTGATGGTCTCGGAGAGAGGAGCTGGTTCCTGTCCTGAGGTCCATTCATCAACTCTTAATAACACCACTGTGTGCTGTCAGAGCAGCTGGTGCAGGTGCACCAAAGAATAATTCTGATATCTCCAAACCTGGGTGCTATTTTATGTTATTTTGGGGGCTAAATGATTAATAGTGAAATATATTATGAAGTACTAACACAGAGCACGCGCACACAAAGATAACTGTCTGTTGCAATCCAAGTTCCAGTTGCAAACAGCTGTGATCAGAAGGTAACTCACTGTTGACTCCCATCTCTGCGTTGCCATGTTTCTCCAGCAGGAGCTCGATGTGGGAGCTCGCCGGGGGCACGTTCTCAGGACGAGCTCTAACTCCTCCACCCAATCCGTCTCTCTGGTCAAACAGAAGAGGAAGACAACTCATCGGAGACCTAGGTGGGAAGGAAGGGGGGGGAGGAAAAAGTGGTTAGAAGTCAACGGAATAGTCATTCGGGGAAACTAGCAGTCAGTTTTTCTCATCCACCCAGTCACTCTGCAGCTGTCATTTTCCTGAAACTGATCTGATTGCAGGGAAAATGTGTCCAAATGAGACATCTGGAGGATGGGTGTCATATCCAAAATCATGTATTGGTGTCCTTGTATTCAACTTGCTGACTCATTTTAACCATCACTGGAGGAGTGTGCAATCATTTGTCGTGTTCTCTTGTGAACATGACACATAGGAGTAACGGCTGAAGGCTGAAGAATGAGACATACTGTGAGGAAAGACTCTCTCTCGGCGAGTTCCCCTGACACGGGAAGCGACAGTCATCAAGGTCGGACTCTGAGAATGGGAACAAGAAGTCATCATTTTTACTTCTACTCATTTAGCAGTAGTTGCGTCATAAAACACGTCTACTGTTCAGTTTATGAAGACAATTAAAAGGAAATCAGTTTCTGAGACATAAAACTCGCTCCAGTTTCTAAGCAAATGCAAATGTCCTGATGACCTGTGAACTCCGTTTCCTACCTGGTAGTGAGGTCTGGGCTTGGCTCAGTAGTGGTGGCAGTGTCGAAGCTGTGGAGAGACAGCTGGCGAAAGGTTGCGTTGAGGTCAGACTGTAGGAACCGCTGGAACTTGGATGGACCTACAATGCAGAGAATATAAACATGTGACTAACGAGTTAATCATCCAAAATATCTGGAGAGGACTTCACTGCAAAATGCCTGTTTTACACACAAAGTGAGCTCAGCTCTACTGGTAAAACAATAACAGACACACGGGGGAGTCAGTTTAAATTAAAACTGAATGTGAGGGATGCAACATCTAATAATACTTAAGGTGATGTAACGTTTAAGTGGAAGAATGTCCTAATTAATTTGCCCGTCAACATCTGTTATTACACAATGTCTTAAAAGCTCCACAGAGGGAAACACAATACTGGTCAATTTGATCTGACTGGAACTTGACAAGGAACAGACCCAGTCTGTATGGTTTTAATTTCTTCTTGTCCTTTTAATTGGAACCAACTCAGTATGGGAGTTACAACATTACGGCAGCTCGCTCTCTCTCCTGTTAAGAATCGTTCTCTCTCACCCAGCAGTTGATCTCTCTCTGTAACCAACGTAGATAGATTTAGCGTAGATCCAGTAGATCATCCTAACAAGATGTTATTTCCTAACATAGAATTTACATGTCAGCATGTTCAATGGATGGAATTTGTTCGACACTGGTTGAAAACAACAAAACATTTGCTCTTTGTAAACGTAATTGACTTCTGTATTTATTTGCATATACAGCTGGGAGGTGATTACTGGAGACAGGAGATAGATTCTAAGAGCGGCCATCCGATCGATCAGGACGCATGTTAATGTTCAGTATTCTCATTCTTTCTTAAGTACCTGTGTGTTTGAGACAGCGTTGCCTGTTGGAAGAGAGAGTGAGAAGGCGTGGGATGGTAGTAGTCCTGAGGAGAGAGCGGTGCTACACATGCCCCCTCCCAGGGACAAGGAGGTACTACACACCCCTCCGCCCAGGGAGAGGGGGGTACTGCAGACACCCCCGCCCAGTGAGAGAGGGTCCTTGAGACTGGAATAGATACCTTAGTGAGAAAGAATGCAAGAAAAGTTAAGCTATTTATAAGTTGTGAGTCCCTTAAAGACAGCAAGACATGTGTTCATGTGCACGAGAGGCTCAATCTGTAAATAGGACAGGAAACACACAGTATATGCAGCGGGCAAGAAACACTACTTAGAACAATAGTGCAGATTAAATAAACACTTCTCTAAAATATAAAACCTCACTGTCATCACTCGAGTGCATGCTGATACTCTTGATACTGGTACTGTTTATGGATACGTTGCTACTATGGTGCTGACTAGGCATGTGTGAAAAATGCAGAACCTTCGACGAGCTGCAGATGAAAACACTAAAGTGCAAGCAGTTTCTTCCCCGCACACAGGAAGCTAGAGGGCTACCACACACACCCACTCGCATAAACTCACCCGAGCCGAGCAGCGAGTTGCCTCGGCCTGTGGAGAAACTGCTGGCAGAGGAGGATGAGAAAGCACAGGAAGAAGAAGAAGAAGAGGTGGTGGTGGTGGTGGTAGACAGAGTGGAGGTGAAGGCGGGGTTTGGAATAGAAGAAGGGCTTGGGTAGAGCGAGGAGGTGAAGGGTGGGGGAGGAGGCGCTGTGTGGGGATGGTGGTGGTGATGCTCCTCCTCTCTCCTCTCTCGGTTCTTGCTGCCCCGAGGACGGCCTGGACCGTGGCGGCTCTTCTTGTTGCCACGGTGCCTCCTCTCTCTGGGCAGGGGTGGAGACTTGTCTTTTCCCTCCAGGTCTGCCTCTTCAAGGATAGGTGGCGTGCTCAGTTGAGACGGCTTACAGAGAGTCTTTGAAGGTTTGTAGTCCCCTGAGGAGGAGATTTTACGGATCTTACTGCTGCTGCCCAGCGCCGACGTGGAGGTGATACGCATGATGGACCCAAAGGTGGAAATCGTGACCTTGTTCTCGAAAGGGCTCGAGTTGCTGTCTGACCGGTCATGACCCTGTGACCCTGCCAGTGGGCCGTCAGCAGGAGTCAAAGCTGGTGGTTTGTGGTATTTACTGTCCTTTTCCTCCTCATTGTCTTTTTCTACGTCCTTTTCATTGTCCTCTTCGTCCTCATCCTCCTGCACCGCTGGCCTCCTGTAACGCTCTTTGCGCTCCTCACTACTGTGGTCATCACCCCCTCGATCGTGGTCACGCTCCAGGCGGGATGAAGATGAGAACTGATGGAAATCCTGAGCTGAAGACAGGGAGCCACCTTCAAGAGAAACACACAGTGAAGTGCAATCAACTTATTTCTAACTCTTACTCTCAGTTGTCCTCCTCTTCAATCATCAAGCTATGTGGGGCCTAAACATTTCACTCTGCCCCTGCCTTATTCTCCATGCGGTACCTGTATTGAACGGGCTGGAGGAACAGGAGGAGGAGGAGCAGCTCTTCAAAGTGCTTCCTGTTTTCTTACTACGATGACCATGACTGTGAGAGCTCGGCTTCTTGGACTTCGCCTCACTGTCCTTACTGCCGTGGTGACTTGAAGAGATCTGTCCAAACACACAGGTGACAGGTGCGAAAAACAAAGCCAGCACGAGTTAATAGATGTTATATTTATTCCTCTTTTTTTCCAGGTGAAAGGACAATACTGAGGCATCGAAATGTCTAAGAAGTTAAACTGCCAAGCATCTCTTGAGTAACTCTGTGGGCTCATACCTTGTCTATAGTGGTGGGGGGCACTGAAGATCCCAGGCTGTCACAGGACTTCTTGTGGCGCTCTTTTTGCCAAATCTTGTCTTTATGGCTCTGAACAGACAGTAACACAAAGAGATAGGTTATGTACAAAGTCCTTCCTTGTCGAAGCAGGCATTCAACGAGACACTCCAAGGCTGAGGCACAAAGAGGAATCCCTCTCCCTCAAAGGTGCGAGTTAAACCTGACACGGCATCAGCTAATGGTTGTTTTAATCTTAATATTCTGATACCTCTACGCTGGTAGTATTGTGTGGAAAAACTTTGGATGAGCTACAGGCAGCAAAACTGAAGGCCAGCAATGAGTCCGTTCCCAACATGTGTGTCTTGAATGGACACTGGACAAACCGTTTTCCAAACAAAGTCTTACCTTCCTTTGTCTGTGGTGGTGGTATTTGTCCTGGGATGGAGAGGTGGAGCGCCCTCTGGAATGACTGAAGGAGCTTCCTGTATTTTCACTGGAGCGCAACTTCTTCTGCTGTAAAAAAGACAAAAAGGAGATTGTGAGACGCGAGACGTCTCTCAAGACCAAATTAAAAAGTACAAGCAGGAACTACCTTGGAGGCGTTGTTTTTAGGATTTTAACATGCTTTAAGTGAGGCACTACGATAGCGTTAAAACTGGGTCTGATGCAGTAAGGAAACGAAACAGGTGTATAGTTGAGATCAAAATGAAGTTAGACATGAGGGTGGGGTCTGAGTACGAGCCCAGTTCAGATCCTTATGACGGCAGTTAGAAAATGAGTATCTGACTAACGAGTACCCGTATTTATGTTGTAATGAATATTGAGTACTCATGTGATAACGTATTTTTGAGTCACATTGTCAAAATGTTGACCGGTGTCGCAGCTGGTGTTATCTCATGGAAAGATGGTCTTTATTTTCACTTCCATTCATAGTTTGTGCAGCAGTGAAGATAATATCCATCTGCCTCGCAGCCTCCTGGATTTTGTTGGAAATGTTTGCTCCGTCTCAGTGATCTTACAGAGGCGAATCACATGGTGGAGCAGAACATGTGCCAGGTTTGTTTCACTGTTAAATACCATTGAGACATCCGATGCCTTCAATCATTTGTCTGGTAAACAACGGTTTATTGCAAACATGTATTCAAGTCAGACTGTTTTGGCGGACAGACGCCAACACGAGCGCACTAGTCAGAGGTACCGTACCATTTTGTTATAGTGATGCTTGCAGTAGCCACAGTACTTCACGTTGTCAGCCTCTGGTCCTTCCTCCTCGCACAGCAGACCAGCCATCTGAGCACTGAACAGTGTCACAGAGTCAGACAGGGGAAGAAACAAGAGAGCAAAGTTTACAAACACACACACCTGAACACCTACCAGGTGACATGGAACGCCTGTCTGCAGCCCTGTCTATTGCAGGTCATACAGGCTCCGCAGGCGGCCTTGCTCTCCCTCCCCTGGTCCTCACAGATGTAACATGTCTGGTGAAGCAGCAAAGAGGAGGACAGAGATCACAGAAAATATTTGTCATTTGAAAATAGCAATTTCTTTGCATTGAATGAGGCAGTTTTACGCTGTATTATATGCAGGAGGGCGGTGGGGTGGGGGTCAATACAGGAAAAACATTTATGACGGTCCAAGTTTGCACGAACGGAAATGACTAACGTGGGATAAACACACTGAAAACTTTATCTTAATAGATAAAACAGATGTTGACAGAGTTTTAGCTTTTGGCACATAATGTACATTTGAAGAAAGGTCATAAGTCGAAACAAATGGCAAATTGCAACTAGATCAGAATTACTACCCATAATATGCAGTGTGTGTGTGTGTGTGTGTGTGTGTGTGTGTGTGTGTGTGTGTGTGTGTGTGTGTGTGTGCGTGTGTAGATCTTGTTCCATCTTTTGCACCGGTGCTATCATGAACAATTCAAACATGAATGTTGTTTGGCCGTTGAGTTGAACCATTGTTATGGCAGCAGGGGAAAGATGAAAAGCCTCTTAAGACACAGCCATAAATGATTAGGACTTTTTGCTTGTCAAGTCAGCAGATGAGGCTCTCAGACGGAACCCAGTTCGTGCTGCGCTGCTTTGTAAAGCGAAACTGTTGTGCAGATGTCTGACATTGTCGGGGCTGTAGATAGAGGTGGATTTGTTTCCCGGGCGGAGTTTTTTTTTCTCAGACTATTCTTGTATCCTGATGAAACAAATATGTAAGGCATCTTTTCCCTTCCTGCCACCTGCAGGCCTCATCTATTCCTTTTGTTTTCGGTGGTATAGGAGCAGGATGTTTTCATGATGAAACATGGGGTGAAAGGGCACTCCCGAGAAATTCATCATATGCAGCCAAAACTTAGGAGCTCAAGGCTAAAATTGTAACAATTGTAACACACCGTGTGTGAAAGCAGCATCAGTCTCCACTGACATGCAGCGATACACACACACACACACACGCATACGCACACGCACACACACACACACACACACACACACACACACACACACAACACACAAACACACACAGCTTTTGTACTTCTTCCTCAGCTTTTCCCCAGTGAGTGGGGCTGACTGGTGGGGGGCAGAGGAGGCCTAGCAACAGGTGTGAGACAAAAGAACAGCAGGCTCTTTACCTTTTTGCCTCAGCCCTCTCTGTTTCGCTTTTCTCTTCCCTTCCTTTAGTCCTTCCTCTACTCCACACAATCCAACTGCACTCTGTTACGCTCAGAGGATGTCGTCTATGTAATAAAAAGGCCCGGGACATAACTACACCGACCATGTAAAAAGAAGAGTGGCTTCTCAAGTTTTCACTATCCTTTGTGACGCTGTCTAGGAATGCAGGCAGCAAAATCTGGATGAATGGCTCTGACGGGGGAAAGCTGCATGCAATTTACTGTAGCTGACACAGTAATATGAAACCAGGCACTCAACCTTCACATATGTACATTTACACGCAGGCACGCACACACACAGATGCACACAGCATGTCAGCATCTGGCCGCTCCATCAAATGAGTCCATGCATCCAAAATATTGATTTCTTTGTAATGTGCTTTAAAAGCCTGGCGCATGATGCTCACTTTCCAACAACCGAAAACCTTTCAGACACACAAGAAAGGTACAGGTCCGTATATAACTGCCATATATCAGTATGTAGCATGAAAGTTATTGTTCATTTGCAACAGATTAAATGAATAGTTATCACAGTTGAAGAGATAATTCACTGCTTAATTGCGATAACACAATCAATTTAAATTGTGAATTACTTTAAATATTCCTCTCATCTATGGAATTTCAAAACTTGTTAAAAATCTCTACAATTTCCCCACAAACTTTTTGGAAATTAATTTTAATTCCCCTTAGTCAATTAAAACCTCTTCAAATAGCTGCCTTTGTCCAAATGACAAAAGATTAAATTCATAATGACATTAAAACTGATAAATTGTTTAATTGGAGAGGCTGCAACTTGTGAATGTTTTGCTTCGACAAGGGACTTTTCCATGTGCTGATGATTGACTCATCCCTTCAGCAATTCTCAATAACTTCTCATGATGAATGGAGCTGTATTTGTTCGTGCTACAACCTGCCTGATTTAAATTTACTTCAGTTGGAAGTCTCCCACATTTCCCAGAATGACTTTTAGCTACCCCCTGAGAGCAGGCGTGTCCTTGCCACATTCTGCTCTGGGTCAGTATGGGACATGTGGGTGGAGAGAGCGATCATGATGTGGAGTGTATTGTGCAGTTTTTTTTTCCTATTCAGTCGAAAGCAAGATTTGGGCTGTTACCCAACTCCTTTCTTTTGAAATGGATTGTTGACTGATGGGGAAATTGTGGTCTTAAAACAATGTACTTTCTTTGTATTCCTTTGAAACTCAATGCAACGATTATGAATTCACAGCAAGACATTGTATTGTAACTGCTGATGAATTGGCGTTGACACCTTTCGGGTTGTTACCTCTTAAATTGGTACTAAACTCTAAGATCTGAATATACATACAGAAAGAATATAATTCTTGAGAAAAATCAATTCAAATAGACTTCTTTAATGAATAACTTTTCCAGGTTGTTATAAAATGAGCAAATGTAGCTTTGCCTATAAAAGGGAGAAAGAACTGGTGAACAATTTGAAGTTTTGAAAAAGAGCAACTGACAGATTAACAGCTTGTGTGCGTCAGTACCTTGATGTATCTCTCATGTGGGACAAACTGCAGGATGATGGGTTCCATGGTGAGGACGCTGGCAAACTGCACTTCGGGTATGTAGAGCGCACACACAACGTGGGCCCAGCCTGACGAAGAGACCAGCAGGAGATTTATGGCATGTGAGGATGCAGTCTTGCTGTTTCATCATTAAAGATGTAAGAGAATTTAGAGAGTAGAGGAAAAGACAGGGAGCGAAGTGAACATAAAATAAGAGTGACGAGGCCGTGGCATCCCCACATTTACCTCCACTGTCCGTCCTCTTGAGGGCACCATCTTTGTGGGGGCACAGCTCACACCTCTGTGGAAGCACAGGAGAGAGCAGAGCTTGTTGAAAGCGTGAGCAGGAATGGATGGATGGATGTGTCACGCTGTGAGTTGGTATACTCACCACACGTGCTGCCCGCTCCTGTGACTCACACTTGCGACAGAACCACGGGCCAGTGGGCACCTGGAC
>CAAKHC010004922.1:0-19993 GCA_901007825.1 Macroramphosus scolopax | reverse complement strand
CATTAAAGCAAACAGTGGGTGAACACAACATTGTAACCCGGTGTCCGAGTCAGCGGGCCTGGCCGGGCTGGTCTGTCGCAAATCACTCTCGTGCATTGCGACGCACGCACGCACGTACACACGTACGTACACACACAGACACACACACACAAGCAAGGAAGGAAACACACACACATACACACACACACGCACTCTCTCTCTCTCTCTCTCTCTCTCTCTCTCTAGGTACCATCAATGCGGCTCGGGTATCACCCTGCTTGGCCCTGTGTTTCATCATGTGTGCTGAGAGGAAACAACAAACAGCACGCCTACCTACCCCTCCCACACACACACGCATAGACAGACACACACATACACACACACACACACAGCGACAGACCTACCTACAAACCTACTGACCCACCAGCACCTCTGGCTGCCTCCAGCCGCCGGCTTAGCCGCCACAGCTGCCCGGTAATTACACGCTAACAGCGGCTAACGTTACCTTGATGAACGGCGACGCTGCAGCCGTGTCCATCACAGTAAACCAGTGGATTCTCAGCCCAGCCTCGCTCGTCTGAACACACGCAGCAGCCTCCGACCATTTCCCGCATGCTGCTTCCATATGAAGAAATGTATTTCCCCCTCCCGGCAACGGCTCAGACCTCGCCCAGGCCTGTCAAGTGGTCGTCCCGCACTTTAACGCCGTACCGGGCATAGTCGAGGGCCGCTTTCGTCGCGCAGTTTTGGCGCAGCGGAGATACGCGATCTCGGCGTGGGGTTTGTGGTGCTGCTGCTACGTTTTTTCCGTGATGTCCTCCCCGTCCCCATAGAGCCGATGCAGTGCGCATGCTCAGACCTACTCCTCTGGGTCGGAATAAATGTCACAGTTAAGGTGGCAAGTTATTGTTATTTTAACATCCCACGTTCTTTCATCCCATCTTTTTAGACCGTAACATTATTCTTTATTTTATGTATTTGAGAGAAAACTATACCTGCGCAAGCCCCTTCTGCTGAACTGAATTTTAATTTTATTAGCGAAACATGTGGATCAATCCGTCAAAACCGCTGGCTGCACCGTGCTATTTTATCAATTATGTTTCAACAGCGCCATCGTCAGGATTTAGACAGAACAACCAGGCAACAATTACAAGCTGTTTCAACATCCAATGTCTTGGACTGAAATGTAAAAGTCCCACAGTTCTATACTGTGTGTACAATCTTCATTAACATCTCACACAATGGTTCTAAATACTTTATGTTGGTGGAACCTTTTGGATTGTCTATAAGAAATCCCGAGCATTTATTATTTTCTCTTTCCGTGGATAAAACAAATGCATATAGAATGGAAATATTTTGTTAGAAAGCCCAGCTCATGTGTATCAAGGTTCATACTACATTAATTAATTTCATTTCATTCCTCGGTTGCTTTCAAGCAAGTGTGCAATGTGTTGTTGTTGCCCGGGTTAAAATACTTCGCTATGATTTTTATTTTGATTTGTGTCTGTCAAGTTGCATCCCATAATTCACTCGGCAGTTGTCACCAAAAGACTTATTTTGACTGGACTTGTGTCGCCTCTTTGTGACTCCTGTCTCGACTGACAGAGTAGAGTCTCTCTGGCAGACCAGTTTATAGGTGGTAATGGGACTTCAGACACACACATATACATTTGCTCACATCTCAGAAGTGACCTGATAGAAAATATTGTGGATGTGCCCTTTAGTTGTTTTTAGCCTGGTACATTCCCACAATAATGATAACAATCTTAGCTATAGACTTCTGCATACAAACTAAATCTTAGTGAACATCACCAAATCACCCAGTACAGAAATACCCTGAAGTCGACCTTATAATTGGAAAAGAGAAGCGTTGTGGTTGTACTTTTGAAATGGATGACTGACTTTTTAAATTATCATATGGACATGAAGCTGTGATGACAGTTTGCCTCTCACTTCTCTTCAAACCCAAAGTGAGAAAAGGGAACTGGCACTAATGGAGCAGACAGATAGTGAGTAGCAGCTGGATCAAGCTAACACCCTGTTCTGCTCTTAAAGCAGCAATGCGAGACAGTGTCCCTTCACTGATATGTGGACAAAGTTCATCCGTGTTCACATGCACACACACAGCCGACGCACCAACGTGAACATAGAGACGGATGTTTGTCAGAATTTACGTCATGCCTTTTACAAAACTCCCCTGATAGACTCAAAAGAGACACATTACTTGTCAGTGTCCCATGGCAATAGAACTTCCCAAGCTCAGTCATTTCAAACTTTTTCAGTCAAAAATTGACCTCCTTCTAAATTCCCTTAAGTCCTCTAATGTTGAGTATGACAGACAGATATGAGACTTTGCTGTGCATCATGTACAAACTGGTTTGTAATGGAATTACTTCATCGTTACATATTCAATCATATTATTCAAAATAATAATGAATTGAGGCTGCCCTTCATTTTTGGTTTGAAAACAACATCTTTAAGGATCTCTAGTAAGGAGCCCACTGCTCTGGAAGGATACTGCACGACTAATCCATTACAAGACAAATGCATGCAGTACCTCTTTTCCACCAGCAGATGGAGGCTGCTGTGGCGAGATTTACTTTAATTTCCTCAGCATGGGGGAAAAAAAAGTGACGTCAAATACCCCTAATGAAATTAGGAAACATTCCCATTATAAAGACAACTGTCATTTCCACCTAATTTCATCATTTTCCAACAATGCTCCGATTCTGCAAGGGTATAGAGGTGCACATCGGTTTTAGTAGAATTAAATTACTGTCAGAGAAACCTTAAGATGGTCAAGCGCATCAACAACACCTCTGTGCTACGTATTACAAATAGATAGTAGACAAAAATGCAAATGTGTGGGCCATATTCTAAGTTTTGGGAGCACTGAAAGAGTGTAATATTTAGGAGTTAAAACCCAACACACGGTGCAGAGCGAAGTGACGTCCTTTGAAGCCTGAACTGCGCTTCTCTCCAAACCACAGCCTGCAAGGAGACATGTGACATCGTAGGTAATAGGATTTTTTTTTTTTCAGCCGTTTTAAAATTGACAAGTCTTTCATAGAGGCAAAACATCACTCAACAAGGCGTAGGTCTTCAGTAAGTGTGATGAGGAAACAGTGTTACTTTTATTGTTACATCTTGACACAAATAACAGGAAAACACGTTCAGTTGATGGAAATTCATATTAGCTACTTCACTGCAGATGTGAATGTAGTTCTATGTGACATACGCAGCTGCTAACGCTGTTAATGCTTAAGCTGCACACTCAAACTCACAAACTCAGTTATATACATACACACACAAGACGGAGGGATAGCTGCTACTTCATGCTTTCATTACTGTTAATACCAACTGATTTATGAGTTAAACTGTATGTGCTTTTGTCCAGTGTTATCTGTGTGATCATGCGTGTGTAAGCATGTGGGGTGTCCTCCAGAAAGATGGCTACTTCAGTTCTAGGCGGTGCTCTCCACGTGCTATATGTGAGGAGAACTCGTAGCGGTCCCGACTACGGTGCCCACACACGTTGCACTCGAGCGGGTCTCGGAAGCCGTGGCATCCCATGTGAATGGTGAACATGACGTAGTCTAGAAAGATCACCCTGCAGTGGCTGCAGGGGTACACTGACCCAGGCAGTCCTCCAGCTTCTCCATCAGCCCGCACCACCCGAACAGCTTCCAGAGGTGACAAGGGGATGGGCTGAGCGTGTGGATGAGGGATGCCGTTCTGGTGGTTCATCCCCCCCAGCAGGTGCCCTAAGTTGTACATTACAGGCTGGGCCATCTGGGGGCCATCAGAGTGGAACGAGTCCATGCCAAGAGGTGGCTGGTTAGTATGAGGGAGGCCCAGGAACGGCATGCTCATCTTGTGGTTGTTGGGTAGGCCCATGTTGTTGCGGCTTAACGGGATGGAGAAGTGCCTGTGGGATGGGGCTCGCTCGCTATCTTGGTCTGTGAGCAGTGATTGCTGATGGTGGGTGTCAAGCCCTGGTGAGCCTGACAGCGGCTCCTTGACATCAGTTTGGTGAACCAGCTCCCTGTTAAAGCTCAGATCCAGACAGACACTGTTGTCGCCTAGAACAGCCGCACAAGAACAAACAGCACTGAAGTCCAAGTGGAGGTATCAAAAACAAAAAAAACAGTGTGGGCAGAAAAATACAAAATGCAGCAAGCAGCATTTCAAGCAGCTGTTGCTTACAGATCCTAACTTTGGTCGGTAGAGGAGTAAAATGTGCAGCACTGGGGAAACAGTAAGGAAACCCTATTGAGTAACTGGAAAAGACCAGGTTCATTCTACAAAAGAAGGCTCTGAGAATCCTGAGCCAGCAGTTGAGCTTGGAGGCATAAGAGGACAGAGAGGAAGCAGACGATGCAGATGAGGGCCTCCAGTGCAGCTGCACCACAGAAGTATAGACACAGGCACCTGCTCACGTTTCACGCCTCCCGCCTTTTCTTCTCACTCTGTGGTTGCAGACATTACTTCTCTTTTCCCCCTGTGGTTGTCATATTGAAAGATCTCACTTCATTCGTCAACCCTATAGAGACTTAGGAGCCTTTTTTGCCAATACAACCTCAAGCTAGTTAGACTTAAACCGAAAGCTGAGAGATAACTATTGAAAACGACTGCGTGGACGCCCGTTAAGTTTTGGAAACGTCAGTCATTTACTGAAATCGTTTGTGAGTGATCTGTTTGAATGAAAACATGCAAAGAGAGTAATAAAACTGAGGGCTCAAGAGCATGCTTCCCTTTTTAACCTGCATCCATTAATTCATCAAAGCACAGTCACCGATACCCACCTATGACATAGTTCTTGCTGAGAATTTAGGACAGTGGGCACCTCTCTGTGAGGCGTGCAGGTGTGACGCAAGTGCTCTGTCCTCAATTCCTGACAGGAGATGGAGGCCAGCAAAGACAAACAGACAGACAAACAAGTAGCTCAGACAGACAACTTGAGATACTCTACAAAACAGAAGTTCTGTAATCAGAAGTAGCATAAAGCTCAGCAAAAAGCACAAGTGATGCATCTGTTTCAAAAAGAGCAGCATAATAAAGCAGTGGAGGTTCTAAAAGTTTAAGTTAAAGAGGTCATTGCACAGACATAATCAACAGGTAAAAGTTCAAATAGTAGGTAGCAATTAAGTACACAATCATCTTAATGAAACAGTGTTTTCTTACAATCTAAACTCACGCCATAACTTGCTTAGATATTGATAATTGTGTTGCGAGATAGGCTTTTCTTACCCGTGAACTTCTGTGGCATTGAACTCTTCCGTTTTGCTACGTTGCTGGCGAGCCTGTCAAGCAGCAGAGCACGCTCAGTGCCCATCTGAGACCTGGATGTCTGGCTGTCGTCTGCGTGACAGCAAGAGAATAAGTAAAAGAAAGCAAATGAGATACAGAGTGATTGCAGAGTGCAATGCAATCAAGCAGTGTCATCAGTGAAGTCAGTGCACGCAGCTGCAACTGCCCACCTGTCAACACTTTTGATGTTATGAAGTGAAGTAAAACACAAATCTTTGCTGAAACACCAGCTGCTGCAGGCAAAGTATCACAAGGAAGAACAAGATATTAATTTGATCAAAAGCTCCTTTGACCTCACTTCCTGGTGCTATTCTACTTCACCAGTGCTAGAGAAGAGACCACAGGGTGAGGATGTACTTCCTCACCACTGAGACACTATCAGGCATAAACTTACGACATTGGTGACCACAGACGCACAACATTGTATGTGTGTTGCAATCCTTTAGCTGTCCTGTCAGGATGTTAAGGCAGGTTGTTGTCATACCGAACGTACGTTTATGTGTGTGAGTTAGGTGAAGCATGTGCGCTACATAAATGAAGCACTGGGCCACCACACCACAGGAACCATAACCTATTTCTAATGATGGGCTAACAGCCATAAGCTCATTAATTGAAAGAGGAAATAAAAACAGCAACTGTAAGCAAAAAGAGTTTCATACTGTTTGCTCGCCTGTTATGTTTGTGAAAATAGGTTCATGTAAATTGTGAAATTACCTTTGCAGCTACGAGAGCATGTGTCGTGTGAAGTGTGTGTCCGACAAAAGCATGGAATGCCCCATGTTGGATTTTTGACGATGTTCAGATGAAGAGTGTCAGAATGTGGTGGTGAGACGAGGCTGCGACGGCTTCTCACCTTTCTCGGCAGGACTTCTGCTCTGAATGTACACATGGCACCTCTCTCTGTGCTCCTCGAGGGAGCTGCGCTGCTTGTAACTGCGACTGCAGTGGTTGCATTTGAAGGGTTTTTCCACTGTGAGCAGGAGTTAGAGTTGAACATGAACACGTGAAACGTTCATTTGATAACAGCCAAATGGTTCGACAGCTATTATGTTCTTAAGTGCATGATTTCGATCAAAACTGATGACGTGCTTATGAGAATAGGCAGCATGTCTGCAGGTAAACCACAGGAGCTGACAGTGATTAGTACGTTTCCAGACATGAATGAGTAACATGTCATTTGTGATGTGTATAACTGTGCATGCTATAGGGTTCCTGGAAAAGCCACCGCCTGGCTCAGCAGACCTCATGCATGCAGGTTTAAAAGGACACAGGTGCAGACAGTATCAGTGAATATCAGCCTCACATGTGAGTGATTGAGCGTGTGTGTGGCTGGCGGGTACCAGAATGGGTGCGCAGGTGGCCGCTCAGAGCGTCACGTCGACGGCAGGCGTAGCTGCACATGGGGCATTTGAAAGGCTTCTCCCCGGAGTGCAGTTTGATGTGGCGAAGCAGGTTTCCCTTCTGTGTGAAGGAGGCTCCGCACTGGGTGCAATGGAATGGCCTCTCACCTGAAGACGATGAAGACACACAAGCCCCATGTCAAACAGTTAACTCTCTGACGACATGATACACTGTGTAAAGTTCATGTGTAAGGCTGCAGGTAGTCGGTGAACTGGTGTAACGTCTACAACTCTGTGTTATCTCTGCTATTTATATTTATAGCTAAACTTTGCGACCGTTTTCCCCAGGCAGCCGAACCATTTCTTGTTCCAAGAGTTACAGTGACTTGCAGGAGGCACAATCACTCACCATCTCTGAAAGGGGAACAAGGTAACAACCACGTTGACTGTCAGAAAGCTAGAACCGCTGTTTTCATGACTCCAACCGCTCAAGAAACAAGAATACTGTGCACTTGACTTCACATGTCCAAAACGCTGCCTCATAAGTTTCAACTGAAAACGGCTTTACTTTACTGTTAGATTTAGTCGTTTAGCAGACGCTTTTATCCAAAGCGACTTACGAAGGAGGAAAACACTCAACCTACATTGCAACAGAGACATCAGTGTGACAATAAAGACTGCTCAACCTTTAACAGAATGCCTGAGGATGAGAGTGTATGAACTGTTCAACTCTTCTCATCAGTGAAATAAGTCCTGACGTCAATGTGTGTTTATACTATACTATATTATGAATGATAACAGGGGGCGTCGTAGATTCAATGTCATCATTTCTTATAAACCACAATGAGCAATCCGACTGCTCTTTTCAGTTCCACTGAATAATGATGGAAGGAGTGAGACAGACTGAGAGGATGATACATGTCTTAAGGTCCAGTGTGATGAGCTCATGACCCTCTTGACAGATGTCTTGCTGGTTTTATCTGCTATATGCTATTGCAGCGGAGCAGTTTGTTCACAATCACAAATATCAAATGTCTCTGCAGATATAGAAAAAGCTGACCACAACAGAAACTGTATTTTTCCATATTATAACTCACTAAATGTTCGTAGTTAAGATGACTCACATGAATAAATCATGACTTATTACAGAGATTGTACATCAGTACTATGATGTGTTGAGCTAACTGTCACCGTGACCACATCCCAAAGTTATTACATGTGTCTTATAAATGAACAACAATAAAGGACATTTCACAACCTCCTGCTTTTGCTAGGACATGTTCATCATATATGATGATGCAGACTCTTTCCTCTCACAGTCCCCTCATGCTATCAGCAGAGTGATGTTTGCACAACTGTGTTTGTGTTTGAGGTCAGGTGTTTGGGCTCTGTTCCTGTGCTTACCCGTGTGGCTGCGCTTATGCACCAGTAGTACGTTGATGCTGACGCAGGACAGGCCGCAAATGTCACAGTTGAGCTTGCCTGTTGTTTGGATGCGGGGGGCCATGTCTCCCGGCACATAAGCCCCTTCTGCCGTTGCTGCCGCTGCTGCATGGGCATCTGGCAGCGCCGCACAGTTATAGCGCGAATAGTCTACCAGTGACAGGTCTTGCGGTTCATTCAGAATATCTCCCTCTTCGTCCCCGTCCCCATCTCTCTCCTCATCATCATCCTCTTCTGTCCTCTCCTCATCAAATCCTTCCTCCATCCCGTCCTCACTGGCCCCCTCCCTTTCTTCCTTTGGCACAATCTGTATTTCGTCTTCAGCCTTTGAGTACTGCTCTTTATGGTCCATCTCTTCAACTTCAGTCTTTATTGAGCCTGAGCGAGGAGAAAGCAGGGGGGGGAGGGGGGGAGGATACATGGTGAGCAACAGTTTATCTATAGGAAAAGGAAGTTTCTAGAACATGTAATGTACATCACATATATAAAAGTTAAAATGTGTTCTTGTTACCAAATAAGGTGCTAAATATGACTGCAGAATGTGAAACACTGTCTCATCACAATCTCTACTTATTTATTTTCAGTTGTTACTTTCATATTGGTCCTTGCTCACCTCCAAATTGTGGGGGGTTTAATTTGAACTGATGTAGAGTGTCACAAAAAGATTCAGTAAATGTGTGCTTGAGATAAGGGGAAGGCATTTCCTCTGAATATGTGTGTGTCTCATGCGGACAAGACCAATTCCTCATCTGCCCTAAAAGAGCTTTCGCATTGAATATTTATCATATGTGTCATAGATGCGCATCGTTTTTCATTTTCTTCTATACCGAATGCCAAGAAGTCCTGTAGAACAAACTTCCACATCTCACAGGATCTGACTAAGCACACGCTTGTTTCACTGCACCATAGCTGTTGAGTTCTGAAGACTAATTTGCTCAACCTCTCACCTAGCCCCTTGCGTGTCAACCAACCCCCAGAGTACTCCATCCAGGAACCACACTGTGGTCTTGGCGGTGACTGGTGATGAGCTGAAGAGCAGCTCCTTGTATTGTGGAAAGCGCTCAGAGGTGCTATGGAAACTTGCACACACACAGAGAGGCCTGATATAGAGTCCAGGGTCTCAGAGCAGTGAACCGCAGGCTGTGCATCAGATGTAGAGTCGGGCTTTACGAATAGCACAGTGGGGCAGATGGGCGGCTCATAAGTAACACCATGTTCTTTTATTTAAGTGACAAACGAAGGACCGAGCCACAAGGCTGAGTAGAAACATTTTCAAACTGTGACTTTCAATCTCCCTGGTTAAGTTGTGTAAATAGGCCCGACCTGGGCTGACAGGACTCATCTTGCTGCTCTCAGTTAATGAAATACCAAGAATAATGAGCACCGGTGCAGAAGACACACAAACAAACTACACGCCAAGACAGTCAACAACCCTGAGAACTTCAAAACCCTTTTCAATCAGTAGGATCTCTAACTCCAAGCACCAATAACTTATTATATGTTGCCCCTCTGTAGTTGACACTATTGTATTATTATATACTGTATATTCCACCTCTCTTGCATGCAACCTTTGTAGGAAGTCTTTTTTTTCATGTTAAGTCAAGTCAAGCAATAAAAATCTCCTCTTTGGGTTGAAAGAAATCTACTTCACTTTGGTAAAAATCATTTAATGTGTGGATGAATCGATTGTGAAGTTCTGGGCCAATACAGATGTTTTAAAAAAGAAGAAGCTTATAGCTGATAGGATACTGATCTTTTGTGTCTTTATTCTGTATTTGCTGTTCCTTCTGTTAGAAATTATCATTATTAAAAAAACAACAGTATCTTTGCATGAGCAAAGTTGATGAGAACAACCTTTAATATGAACTCCTTTCGCATGACAAGAGTCTTTCTCTGAAAAACGACTGTTTCAAAATCCTTTTGAGGCTGCTATTCAACTTCCTACCTCCTCAATGAGAAGGTTAATGTTGTCAACACACAGAAACAGATAAACATCAGCCACTGCGATCCGTGCATGTCATCTTATCTGCTTATATGCTGACGAATATCAACAAGGCGAATGGTTGCCGTTACCCATGTGCGGCAGACGGTCTATCTACTCTATGAAATGTCCATGAACAGAAAGGCTGTGAGCTTAATGGCTAAAATGGAAAAGTTTAATGGAAAGATAATCATATTTGAGTTTGTGTGTGTCTGTGTGTGGGGTGTGTACTTTTACGTAGATCCATCACACATTCAGAAGACGGCATTTCATTCCCACTGAATGAGTTATCCTCCCTCTCTTCTTCCTCCTGCAGTGGTTTCACATCTGCAACATCGGTGCATGTGTCTGAGAAGACAACGTGAAGCGTGGGTAAATACTTTGTGTTACTTTGTGTTTCACTCAGATCAATTGTGACATAAGTAGGAAAATGATATTTAAAACCCTTCAAGAATAAGAAAGTTACAAAAGAAATGCGGCGGCTGCTGTGAGCTACAGGCTGCACAATCCATCCACGTGTACGCCTTCAGCTTTCAGTACTCTTCAGTCGTGTGTGCTCTGGGTGGGGGCAGCTGTAGACAAACGTGTGCAGCCTGATCGCGTACACTTTCACACCGTAGAGTAAGAATCAGATACTCACCCATCCCGTCTCCCTCTGGGGAGGTGAAAACAGGATGCTTGTCTGTGTTCATGATGAAAAAATGTTCTGTGGAAGAGAATTAGACGATTTGGTGAACGAGTGATTGTTCCTTTTCTGCACAAGTCAAACTAAATTCCCTCTTTCCCAAATCCAGCTCTGAACATATATTTTAAGGAGCAGTTAAGAAACCACCAAGCATTTGTTGCATGAAGTTTGTTGCATGTTGTTGCATGACTAATATGACTTTCTGAAAGTCATAGACACAATGACCCCCCCCCCCCCCACACACACACACATACACACACAAAGTGTGTGAAGAGCAGAGAAGCAATTTATTTGCATCTCCCCGTCCCTGTTGGTTAGACAGACTACAAAAGTCTATTTAAAAAAAGCGAAGAGGGTAGAAGCCCACGGTTGATTGCTTCACTACATTTAGCCTGATGAGAAAGATGATATTCACTGCACATGTATTTCCTGCTCGGTCTGTTCATAGGACGAAGAGTAGCGCTTCCTTCGTCAACAGTCAATGAGAGTAAAACACTTGTTCAACGGTGAATTAGGAAAAAGAACATCCATCCTTTTACCTTTCAAAGCTGCTATATAATCACTTTACCTTTTTCCAGTAAACTAAGAAAAATGTTCAGAAGTCGATATTTTACAGTTTATATCACAACTGATATAACAATTAAAACCTGGGTAGGAATAAGATGTTCTCAACATTTAGGCAACGACTTTAGCCTGGTGAAAATCCATCAGTGACAAAAGTTTTGCACATTGTCATAAAGACATTGAGAAGTGCATGTCTAAATATTACACTTAAGTCAAAAGTAGTTTTGGAATTAAATCATTTCTTTTTTTTTCATTGAAGTCATGAAATGATCTTACCTGCTTTCTGCTCAACACCTGGAGGAGAGTCGTTCTCACAGTAGGAGATTCCACAGTCCGCCACTGGACTTTCTATGAATATGGAATATAAGCAGCATCACTTCACGCTGGAGGATCCCTTAAAGGAACAGGAACCCATTTCAAACAAGGTGGAGCAACAAAGAGCCATGCAGCTTCATACTGCAGAGTATCAGCAAGGATTTACATCATGAATCACCATTGTTATTACCAAAACATAAATATCATGTAACTTAACATAAACACTTAATGTCTATGGAAAGTGTTGGTTTAAGATATTCAAAGAAGTGACTTAGTGTTCCCAACCAATCCAGGGTGCCCACATGGGCATTGATTGGTTCTATTTAAGGAACTTTCACTCCATCTTGTGGCCAATCAGTAAAGCTACTTTTCTTTACAACTTAGTGTGTCGCAACCCAGATGAGAAGCAACGTACACACACACACACACACACACAACACACACACACACACACACACACACACACACACACACACACACACGCACACACACACATGCTCATTAGTGCAGCAAACATCTACAAAGCAGCATCAGTAACCACTGTTAACCCCTGAGTAAAAACATGCATGTGCACACACGCGCACACCTAATAAATGACACTTAATGAAGCCGCCACCCTTTTTGTGAGCTCAAGGACCTCTGAAGAGCTCCACGAGCGGCTTTACTACATTGTTATTGTAGTCCGTCTTCTTCCAGTAACCTAAAATTAACCAGATGTACTTCTTCTTGAAAATAATTGAATTTTAAAGACTGATGCATTTTTTTTTCCCGTTATTTGATCCAGGTTTGAGTGGATGCATGGCCATTAATATCGTTCCAATCATTCTTCAAGCAGGGACACGGGGACAATCTAGGTGTCGTGTAACAAACAATACACACTGTAGCACCTGAGTGGTGCACGGCCTTGTAAGGCTTGGCTGCTGCCCATTGCCAGTCTGTGGCAACAAGCCACCAGCCTCAAGAAAAAAGACTAAAGAAAGCACACTCACAAAGGCCTCACAATACATGCTGGGTTTCCATGGCAAAAAGGAGGCAATGGAACACAAGAAAAAAAAGAGACGTTGAGCAATATAAGCCATGTTTCAAACCCGTTAAGGCTGGTCGGAGGGCAGACGGACAAACGACAACACACCGATCTACAGACTCTTTCATGATCAGAGACACACATGTATAATGAACCGTCCCCGGTTGCTGCGTTGTTAAAACTTATCCTGTGATCCCACTGTGAGGAGGCTTTCTTTGGGCTGGTGGGGGCAGGGCGGCGGTGGGAGGGGGGGTCGAGGGTTCGTGACTGTCCATTTGCCTTTTATAGCTGCCCACTCCAGTTAGTAGCAGGAGAGGGAAAAGGAGAAGGAGAGATCTGGAGGCTGACATAATGAGGTGGAGCAACAGTGGAGACCAGACTGACCACTGGACACACACACATGCATGCAAACACACATAAACACACACTGAGACCCTGTTGAGGAAGCAGTCATGAAGGCGCCTTGTCGTTTGAAGAAAGTTTCAGCCCCGCATGTACATTTATGAGCGTGCTGCAGATTTAGGGTTGATTGACGTGAACGAGGTGCCGTATTTTCAGGGTTTTATGGACCCAAATGCTTCAGAATAATAATGAGAGGGTGGTGAGAGAAGGGTAGCTGTATTCCGTCTGCAAACAAGTGAGAGGGCAGTTCAGCTATTTTTCTCTCCATGCACTCAAGATTGAGAGAGGACAAGTGAGGGAGAGTATATATAAGCTTGTGTGTATAAGTAAGAGAGAGCTAGAGAGACACGGAGGGAGAGAGCTTTAGCCTGGCTTTTCTTCGCTGTGCCTTTCAGCTCCTCTCTCACTGTTGAAAGAGGCGTGTCCATGGACCAGTATAAAGTCCAAGGAGAGCCACTCGAGTTGAGCCATTCTCAGGAGCGAGTCCTTTGCACTGCACAACAGCGAGAGGAGAAACTGCAGCTGTTATTTAAAACAATACCTTCTGATGACCTGCGTTACAATTGGACACTTGTAGACCAGATTTTTTGGTCTTTCAGCAGAGGGGCGCGAACCTCTGGACTCGAAGAGAGAGCAAGACTCACCTGAATACACTGGTGGATATCCTTTCAGCAACTGTTCATTCCAACATAACAAAAACTAGTTCTTATCAACACTACATTCGCCAGCCGAGCAGATCAAGAGCAGGCTCCTATTTCTGTGCTGTGAAATTGAATCAGAAGAACGGAGAAGCAGTACAGGCGAGTCATTGTGTCCCTGCAATTGAATCACTAACCAGGAGAAAATATCAAAGACCATCCTGGACAAAGCTTTCCTCTCAAACCCCCCTTGTTTGTCTACAGTCTGCTGTTGAAGTAGAAAGTGACCAAAAGCTGCACAACACTCAAGAGGAGAGAGAGGCTGAGGGGACCATACACAAGGGCAAAAGGATTGTGTGCAGGTGTCAGGGCTGCAATGGTGCGTGGACGAGGTGGGGCAGCAGCCCCATCCTGCTGGGGTCTGTGGGCCTTAGGCACCCTGTCGCTGGTGGCACTGTGCTTTTCGGACCAGGCCATACGTTGCCCAGTGTGTTCTGAGGAGAGGCTGGCCAGCTGCCGTCTGCCGGAGGACTGCGAAGAGACGGTGAGGGAGCCCGGCTGCGGCTGCTGCCCCACCTGTGCCCTGTCTAAAGGGGCACACTGTGGCGTCTACTCGCCGCGATGTGGCACAGGCCTCCGCTGTTACCCACCGCGTGGCATTGAGAGACCTCTGCACTCACTTATGCACGGCCAGGGGGTGTGCACTGATGAGAGAGAGGTGGAGGAGAACTCAGGTGAGAACAAAGGGGTCAGTCTATGAGTTAGTTAATGTAAGTTGTACAGCACAGCATCTCTGTCTACCTGTGTGGATCCACTGATGGGCAGATCAGAATATTTGCTCCCTGAGCCCTACCTGAGCGGGGCAGGGTCAGAGTTGAGGTGTGTGACAATGTGCTGCTTGTTTACCCTAATCTTAGCTAAGCCCGAACCAGAGCGTGCACACACACCGACTCCTCACGCATAGCTTGATGCGAGAGCGCACACAGTCCCTCTGCTGTCTTGCTGCCACTTGCTGTGAAAGGGGCCCTGCTATAAGACGCAGAGAAGGCTTCAGAGAGGAGCGATGTGGTGATAGCTGGGGTGGGCGTGTGGATCTGCTGTATGCCTCTGCACTCTGTATAATCGTCAAGCCTGCAAAGTGCACCACATTTAGGAAAGATGCATTTTTTTTTAAACTAAAAAATGGCTTTCCCAGTCACCCTGGCGTTTACATTTACCTCCTCATGCCACTGTTAAACTGAGATCCTGCAGGTGGTCGAGACGTGCAGGCAGGGAAATACATTGTGGTGGTAGTAGGAATGTGAGAGTCTGTGTGTGTGCATGCAAGTCAGTATGAGTGTGTTTGTAATGGGAGGAGGAAATAAAAGCTGGTGTATGAAATGACTGTAATGGAGTGTGGCCAGTCTGGGGCTATTAGAGCTCTCTGCAATCAGTAATTCACTTGGAGCTCTTTGATTCCTCCTCATGCTGCTACAGATGTCAAACGCTTCTTTTTACTGCCGATGTCTCTATCACACTCTCCGGTTGACTTCTTATTCTCCTCTCTGTTGTTACATTCCTCTTGCATACAACAATGTCGGTTTCCACTTGTGCATGGCGGGATGTAGAGTACTGGATGTTTTATGTTCACTGAACTGAGGCTTCTTTCGACTGGTTTGATAGTCTCCACTGTTTGTGTTCCTCTGCTCACAACAATGGGAGTTGTGTCGATGTCCATTATGCAATATAAGACAATTGTTATCATGTGTTGCAGACAAGCTAGTTCTTTAACTTATTCTGGATTTTTTTGTTACATGCAGAGGTCCTATGTGGCTTGAGTGGACTCCCAGTGAGTTACTGGTAATGGCAGCAGAGTATCTGCTGGAGTCTGAACACCAGAACACCAAAGATTTGGATCAGCCAATATAAAACTCCCAGGACGCTCATCTCCGATGCAGCATCTGTTTCCACTGGCCCTCGGCGTAATCCCCCCCTCCCCCCCTCACACACACACACTCTCTCACACACTCACACACTCTCACACAAACACACACCCCCACCCCAAACCCTAACAAGCCTTTGAGCACATCGCCCACCGCGTCCAGCTCCTTCAGGAGGATGAGCTCATCGGCACTCTTTCTGCCAGAGCTGAAATGAGAGCCTGCTGCTCTCTGTGCAGGGCTAGCATAGGTTAGGCCGGCACATAGCGTGACTAAATGGAATCAGAAAGAAGAGGAAAGCTGTTTAGAGCGTGATAAAAAACTGAGGGCTGTCTCTGCTCTGCCCGGCTCTGTCAATACCACAGAAATTGATCTGCAGAGTCTTCCATCTAAATATCACTGAAGCTCTGATGCTATTTTCCAATCAGCTGAATTACAATCGGGTTACACTGTCCTGGGGGGTAGCAGATGGAACATAGTGGAAAGTTCACAAGTTTTGTTTTCGGTGTTCTGTAATGTGATCGTGGAGCTCTGTTAATCTCCACACTGCTGCTCACCCCTGGATCCTGTCATAACAAGGTGGGGAGACAGTGGCCAATACATCTCCCTGTAAATCAATTCTTCTGGGCAGCAGCTCATATCCGCTGCACGGGAGTCGCTGGTGTAAATCATGGCAGTGTAGAAACAATCATAAAGGCACAAGGGAGAGGCCAAGAGCAACTCCAGTCACAAGCAGGAGATTTCCTTTGTGGCGCATTCACCGTTCTTATGCATTATTAAACAAGGGGGTGCATCTCCTGAATACATGTCTGACACTGCCCCACTCCTAGCAACAGCGAACATGCTAGATAAAAATAGAGGAGGGCTTTAAAAACCAAGATAATTCATAATGAAAAGGATGTCGACAGCCCCATTGAAGGAATTTATGGTGTTCAGGTTAATAGTTACAGGCCTGTATCTAGATTCACAAAGGTTTGTGCTGCCTCATGATGGGCTGCCACTTCATTTTAAGGAGAGTTGATAACTACAAATGCAAAAAAGTGGCAAAGTATAAGCACAGCAGGGAACCAGGCTGGATATTTCCCTCATAAATAGCAACCTCAACCTTCTGTTCTTGAACTAAATGTCCAAAGCACCACCCAGCATCTTATGTAAAGGTTTGAGACAGTTTCGAAGCCTCTTAATATCCCATTCCTAGAAACTCTCTGTCCTGACACAGAATAAATCATCTTGCGTATGTTGGCATCTCCTCCTACATTCCTGTCATAGTCAAACGCTTTCCTCCGATAGTGAAATGGATTTTATTTACGAAGTGATACAGATGTCAGATAGGAGAAGGATTACACACACAGGCAGACAAAGAGGTCTGAACAAAGCTGCATGTAGCGTCTGTCCAACTATGCTCTAGTTTCTGTGACGTACACGGGTCTTTATGCAAGCTGCATGCTAACCTAGATTTTGGGGGATACTCAGCATGGTTTGGGAATTGTGGTCAATGTGGATGTATTCTCTTGATACTAAATAAGTTTCTCATAAATGCCTTTCAGGCAGATGTCCCCTAGGGTCGTGTATTTGCTTACTCTGGGCTCTGTAACAAATTTATACAGCTGGGGCTTTTATGCAGGAGTAAATGTGATTAGCTACTTGCCGTCCTTCATGGGACATGGACCTCCTTCCAGTGTTGGAGTCTAGAAACACACAAACAATCCAACATTGTCCCGGTAATGAAACAAGCCTATTTTCGAGGAAGACAATGAATCCTCACGAGCGAGGACTTCAAACATGCACCTATTATCTTTGCAACACAGACGCTGCAGTAAAATCCTGATAAGAAAAACAGATTTTATTAGTAGGACACGAGAAGTAATAGAAGAAGAAGTGGCCTTAGGAGTTTTTAGCTTACATAAAGAAGGTTGAATATCAGCAGGATGTCTCTTCATTAGCCAGCAGATGTAATATATCCACTTTTACTTGCACTTACGTCTGTGCATGTGAGGACAATGCACTCAAAAGTAAGTGATATCTGTCAAAGTTTATTGCACTGCACATTGCAGCTGCAGGTTTCCCACTATTCATTGATATATTAATCATATGCAGTAACAATATATCAACATCATGAGTGACCGTCACCCTCGCTGGCTGTAACAGTCACTCACAGATCAAAG
The DNA here is from genome assembly GCA_901007825.1 of Macroramphosus scolopax. Classification (NCBI taxonomy): domain Eukaryota; kingdom Metazoa; phylum Chordata; class Actinopteri; order Syngnathiformes; family Centriscidae; genus Macroramphosus; species Macroramphosus scolopax. The sequence continues at coordinate 2,228 of CAAKHC010004922.1, read as the reverse complement.
AGCTGACAAATCCACCAAAAAACAGCAAGTTTCTGTGATAGAAGGTGACTGTAATATCCTGTAAAACTTATTTTTCCTATTGTTACAGGAAGGTGACGTAACAAGGAATGTTTTCTTCGAAATAAAAAATTTGATTACTTCCAGGAAGAAAGTAGGAATCTCAAACGAGGCGGTGATTGTGAGAAAAACATATTTCCATCCCGCTTGATGTTTTCATCCAAAAGATTTTTGTGCGCACAAGAATAATATCGTGATGATCCATCTGGAAAACGTTTTGTTCTATTCTTTTATTCACATTATTAGTTTATGTGTTTGTGTGTTTTATCTGGCTGAACTGAGATCCAGACTTGAAGTTGGAGACCTGGCGATCATAAAACAGAAGGAGAAAGAATTTCAGATGTAGATCCAGTTACTGTGAACTCAGTTCTGTTCTTGCATTTTGAAACAACATGTTATTCCTAAATATTGTTATATGATGCATGTGAAATTAAAAAGTTGTTTAGAGTATTTCAGTTACTTTCAGGTATATATTAACCCTCGTTTTAGGCTTCTTACAGTGTAAATCAACCATGTATCAAGTCAAGTCAACAGGCCAGTAAATCATGCCTGCTGAACTCTTAAAAAACTTGTGATTCACTACAAAGTCAAATGACATTTGATTGCAGTTGAATAGGAAGTTGCCAAAGCAGCAGTTGCTGCAGCAGTTGCAGCAGCAGTTTTCGTGCCTTTGGGATTCTCTTTTGATTTGTCTGTCTGCCTTTTTTTACAATCGACGCTATAAAGAACTCCCGAATCTTTATTGGCCCTCCTACAACACATTTTATGAACAGTGTTCTTACAACCGCACTAGAATTTAACTACGACGATTAACTGATTTGAAGATGTCTCCGTCTGGAAATCAAGTTTTGCACTTTAGCAGAATCCACTGTTGACTGACATGTTTTTTTTGATAAAACCCGGCTGACTTTTGTACCCACTGACAGGAAATCTTTAAAGACACAGATCAAAGAGTAACAAAAGACTTTGGAGGAGTCGCCTCCTCAAAGAGCGATACTTTCTCACTGTCAGTATACTGTATAGAATCTGTTCAATCTATTGCCAAAGAAGAAAACTAATGTTACAAGCCATTGAAGCTTATTATTTGTTCATATTTCACAGTATATGTCCAAAGGAGGCAGCACTGTAAGAGACAAGGAAACACTATGTACCTCAGTAGGAAGTGGAGGGCTGTCAACTCGATGTTCCACCAGTAATGGATGGTTATCAGCTTTGGGTTGTGACTGACAGAATGAGATTGATGATACAAGTGGCTGAATTGAGTTTCAATTAGGGTGTCTAGCCCAGATGTCATGGCAGCAGCGAAGACCCTGCAGACGAGGTTAGAAAAGGAAGTCAGGAAGACCAAAAACAACTGCAACAACTGTATTTGACGGCAGGTGCTGTTGGTTCGGATGGAAGGACAGGAAGGTCAAATCACCGCTGAGCTGCTGCGGCGTCTGACGCTGTATCTGACTGATGCCATTGAACTGCCACAGCTTGTGGGACAGTTATCATTTGTTTCCCTTCAAATAATGCTGCAAGTAGTGCAGTCGGTTTGTCACAATGACAAGTCAATACAAAACCTGACGGAGCTTGTTTTTCTATTGTACTGGTCTAGATGGATCCACTGTGTCCACGTCCTCTAACTACTGGGGACGGTCTCTGTGTCTCTGCAGAGCACACACGGTTGTCTTCTTAGCTTTTATTGGCAGACAAACGTACGTGAGAGGGGAGCTTGTCCACTCGACCTAGTTCATCAACCGCTGGTGTTGTTGTTCCCTCAGACAGATACAAAATGTACATAATAACATCTTTAACAGTCAGTCGCCCGTCACCCGCTGCATGCCGGGACACACACACACACACACAAACACACACACACACACACACACACACACACACACACACACACACACACACACTCGACTCACACACACACTGGACACACACACATACTGGACACACACACATACTGGACACACACACTACTGGACACACACATACTGGACACACACACATACTGGACACACACACATACTGGACTCACACATACTGGACACACACACATACTGGACACACACACATACTGGACACACACACACACATACTGGACTCACACACATACTGGACACACACACCGAGTCCTGAGTCAACACTATGACATCATGAAACCAGTGAACGTTGTAAGG
>CAAKHC010004920.1:0-15579 GCA_901007825.1 Macroramphosus scolopax | reverse complement strand
GAGGAGGAGAGTGTGTGTGTGTGTGGGGGGGGGGGGGGGGGGGGGGGGGGTGATCATGATGCCAGTGCTGATAGACGTGCTGATGTAGATAAACTGGCCGATATCCTTTTATGTTAACAAGTAAACCTTTTATAATCAACAAACTGTACTCGGGGTATGAAAGGTGTTTAAAGTGTTAATATCGGTACATGTGTTCTGTTTTTTAATGTTGTCATAGGAGAGAGTCTTATCGACGTACAACACAACAAACTGATCGTTTATTATCCGTATGAGTTATTGATCTATGAGAGGCCAACGTCGGCTGTTATATCAGTTCAGCTCTAAGTGAGGTGAGAGGTTCAATCCCGACGTACCTCGTGAAGAAATAACGGTTTAATGCATTTCTCAGTTGTTATCTAGAGGAAGGAAGTGCATAAAAACAAATGACTTTCTCTTTCCTCATAGCAATAATCTTTTACAAGTGAGTGTTTGGCAGGCGGTGCACCGACACGCTGCAGGTCTGCATGGATCCACTGCAGGGTTTGATGCAGAGTGACAACTATATGGGACGTGAAACGAGCCTGCGAGTAAAGGTGTTGAATCTGTAGATATGCAGGAGAACAACGAGGGGCCGGCTGCAAATACAAAGTACCTGCGCTCTAAGAACTACCACCTGAGTGTCTGCTCATCAGGGTCAATGAGTAGAAATATATTGACCATGATGGTAGTACATGTGTACATTCATGGATGACGTAACAACTTATGAGACAACAGTTTTATGTTGTTGCCAGTGGAGGAAAAGTTAATTGAACTCCAGTTGGGACATTTATTCTGCAGCAGTCCATCATCATCTGTTCGTGAGTGATGTATAGGAACGGACCATCAGCAATAAGACGGGAGTTGTGGGGTCAAACGTACAATGTTCCTCTCTGAAATCGAGTCCAAATGGAGACAGGCATATCACAAATACCTCCAAAACCTCCCCATCAAATAAAGAGCTTGTAAAAAGCCTTTATATGAAAGTATCTCTCTCTTGGGTCAGCAAATAGTACACACACACACACACAGGGCCAATAAATCGGACTTTCTTTTCATGCAATGTCACGCTGATAAAGTAAAAGGTTCAGGAATCCTTCATCCTTCTCTCAGACGTCACAGGCGACCCGCTGTGATCTGCAGATCTTCTGCGAGTGTCTTGCTTTCTTTCACTCCGCACATGTGGTGAGGAAGGTGAGGGTGCACTGCCCCCTGACCAGAGCTGCTTTTCTAATACCGGGATGTGGCCCGGCTTCAGGAGCCAGAACAGATGTTATTCCCCTCAACGCTCCTGGAGCCATTTTCCAGGTAATTAATGTTAACATGCAAAAACTGGGCAAAATTTACCATCCGTGAAAACGCCAAATACATCATTCAGTCAATGGACAACGCAAAGAAATATCCTAACACATTAGCATCAACATCAAAGCGTGGGACTGTATGTAATGTCAAACAGAAGAGAGGTGGGAGGTCTTAAAAAGGGCTGCCTGTCAGCTGAGACAGTTAGTCTTGGTTTGAACTGTGTAGGAGGAGCACATCAGGCAATGTTTTCAAGAACGACACATGACGAAGTGAAACACTTACTGAACAGGGAAATTCTTTTTCTGTGGAGTGGATCTGAAGATATGAAGAGACTCTCTTTGCTTCAATGTGTGTGACAGTGGAGTTTGGTGTTTTCCATCGTCAAACACGTACCAGATGACCATCCTTGTGCCAACCCTGATTCAGAGCAAAGCAAAGGTAGGTGAGAACTTTCCCTCAAATCAGTGCAGTAAAGCAGCCCTGCATGGATCCTCTCGCCGTGCGCCGCCACAGCGCAGCCGAGCATGCTTGCACAACTCTCTGGATGAAGTTTGATGCTCGATTTGTGCCTTTTGCTGACCTACATACCAAAATCATGGATAGCATGGAGAAAACAAATCATGTGATTTGATGACATTTTGCATCATGTGCTCCTGCATTTGCCACATACCAGCAACATCAATAGTTTTATTAGATTGGAATTAATTTGATTTAGTTTCATTATCATTAAGTGGGACCTTTGAATAAGTCTCAGGCTGTCGTTACAGGAACCGGGGAGATATTTTATTTTTCTGAATGAAAAACGCACAAAAATAAAACAGTTACAAAGTGCTTCTCAGCAATATATGAGGAATGGAAAACTATGAAAAGAACACTTATTGTCCCTGGTGGCCTTCAAAGAAATGTCTTTTATGACTTAATCCATCTCAGATGTTGGTTAGGCAACAAATAGATCTCATGTTATTGTTTGAATTCAGTGTTTGGCTGCTGTTTCTGCACATTGAAGTGTGCGAATGCAAAGCTACGCGGGTCAAATGAGTTAAGGCGATTACAATAAAAGAAATACCTCCCGGTGCAGAATAAAACACTTCGAGGAACAACATGCTATCAGCGAGTTTTAATTGTGAGCAGAATGATTAACTGCATCTGGAGCCCATTTCACAGCTGCAGTTGCCAGAACATGTTTGGTAGCAGGCAGCAAGAGGAGCGTGGACGTGCTGCCCTGCCGGGCCGAGCTTCCATGGTAGAGGGCACTATTTGACAACAACTGCAGCTTACCTAGCGCCAGTTTGCTCTGAGGTCACCCACAGTTAAACATCAGTCATCGAGAGGAGCGAAGCATCATGTTACAACCGGATCCGACACACGGAGGAGTGAAAGAAAGTGGCTTTTTGTGTTGTCATTACTTTAAATGAGCAGCTGTTCATTATTGCACACGTTGGAAGTGTGATTGCGGATGGAAAGACGAGGTTCATTCACTCGGAAACACAAGGAGTTTAAATTTGCATATAAAAAAGACTTTAAAAAGCATGAAGAAACAGATCAGGATCTTGTATCAGAGAGAAGCTGCCATCTGGAGTTCATTCACACTGAAGTGGTCGGGATGGAGCTTTGGTTCCTTCAAGGTGTCACTGCTGACTTGGTGGTTGAGTCGGTTCCTCAGAGCTGCTTCTGTGGCTTCAGCATGCCTCGTTTATTAGTTTGGGCCATGAGTAATGTGACCGTCAAGTATTACTAATCCTTTCTCCTAACTGTGTGAGTCAGCGTCCTGCAGGCACGTTGTGCTGAAGTTCATTTGGGTTGTGTCAGTTGCAGGTAAAGTGTCTGTGTGTGCTTATGATCCTGAACTTCCTGCTGACTATGGCTGAGGTCCCTGGTCCATGCAGACACTCCATCACTAGGGAGCACCTGCTGACAGTCAGACATCTGGTAGGTCCCCCCCTCCACCACCACCACCACCCCGCTGTCGGAATCTATAAAACAAGTGTTGATTGCGCTTCAAGGTTCCTTGGCTCAACTCCCGTGTTGTTGTTTCTGCAGATGGATAACCAGTTGAGAGGCGGATGCACGATTACATACACATTTATAGAACAGAGAAGTTTGGTAAGGTAACTTTTTTTTCATTTTATGGGACTCTTCCAAACAAACTTTCCGTTTACTGGATCGTGCTTTTTGTGTTTATGACCTCGTGATCTGTTTTTTCCCACAGAGCAAATGTTGCTTTGTAAAAGCTGCTTTACCCTGGATCCTGGAGCTCCTCACCACCCACTTCAAATACAAACGGGGTTCAGTCAACGACGGCTACGTTCAGTCCTTGAGAGCCCTCATCCTAAACATTTACTCTCAGAAATGTGTGCCTCAGATTAATGAAGAGGTCGAGGTGAGTTGGCAGCTTCAGGGGAATGATTCCAAAAAGAAAAAATATGAGATGTGAAACATTGGAAAGCAGAGCTGCCCAGCTTCAGATTATAAATCAAACTTCTGGAATCCACCACAGGATAAGCCAGAGAGTTTTGAGATGCTCTATAGAGGATCTCCTACAGAGGCCCTGCAAAGGGCTTCAGATGTGCTGTCTGATTACTGGGAGATGGTGACGACGAGCGACACGCCAGTAGATTGGGGATGCCAGCATGAATACACAGTCTTCGGCTCGACCACGGAGCCTCTCTCAGAGTCACCCACACAACACTTTACAGGTGGGACGATCGATCTTGAACCCGCTCAGGTGTTTGGAGCTTCCGAGATCACGCATTACGTGTCCTCTTCTACAGAAACCTACGGTAGGAGGTCAGTGAAGGCCTCTCAGAGGAGACCATCGAGAGACCTGTACAAGCTGGGCTTCATCATCGCCTCAATCTGCGGGGGGCTGCTGTTCGTATTCACACTCTACTGTCTAATCACACAAAAGGTACCGGCTGCTTCTGTGTTTGTCATTTCCCAAATCACATGTGCCCTCATAAAGTTTAACCATGCATTCCAGTCATATTGCAATAAAGCAGTGCCTTGGCAGCCTGGCTGTGCTTGCATGCAGCAGCACCAGCCCGCCCTTGCTGCTAAATGTGGATCAGCACAAAAGAAGCTGGAGGCCGGGCAGCACTCTTACAAAAGATATGTGCTATTTTCCGTGTTAGCGTTTGAGATAATATCGTGTGACTCTGAGCAGCTGTTTTCAACTGACAGGGGTCTCTATTCAACCCTAATTCCTCGTGACATAATCTAAAACTAAAATTCTGACTTTAAAAGATGAATCAGGTAAAAGGGCGTCGATACTAAGAGCTAATGAACCCAATAAAATCAAAGAACAACGGCATCGAGACCAGTCGCAGGTCAGAAACTGTTTCTGCAGAGATTACACAGACCTGGCCGTGGTCACGTAACATCTGGTCTCCAGAGAGGAGAGGCTTTTAAAATAGTTCATCCCTTCGAAGTCAAACACGGATCTGCAGGACTTAAGGACTTATATGCACACAGGTGAAGAAATTAATCAACAACTACGCAATTTAGTGTCAAATAGAATTAAAGCCGGGAATAGTTTGAGGCCTCCGGGGGGGTTGGTGTTGGAGTTCCCTGTGGTCCTGTTCGATTTGTCAAGTCACATACGATTCATTATATAAAGTCCTTGTGGAAAACCTTCTGTTCTTCGTCTGCATCCCAGACTGTTTAAAGACCTCTGGGAGCAGCAGCAGAGAGCTCGAGGAGTAACGTTTCATTCCCACACCTTATTGCTAAACGCCTGTGGGGAACGTAGCTGTCGTATCACACGAGCATGCAGACCGCAGGGGGGGGGGCGAGCCCTGAGGAAGTTCACGACCAATGTTTCATGACATAACGTAACGGATGGTTGCTCATCACACGACACTACAACTGACCTTTGGAGGCATTTTTCTCCCGACTGGCACTCACCAATTACAGTTGTATCACTTTACCTTCATAGTGGGACATAAAACCAGCAGCTACAGTAGGAGGATGATTGTCTGGCAGTAAAATGCATTAATGGAAGTGACCACAATCAATTAACACATAATTCTCCATGTTTATATTCTCATTATTAGGTTGCTGTCTGCTTGAAATTAGATTATTGACTTGAATTTAATAGTTCCTGGAAAACTTTATTTTATTTTTGCTTTTATCTAACCTATTACAACTTTTTATGGATTCTGTGGACAAAATAATATAATTTGAATCAAAGCTTCACATGACAATTTGTTTGAGTGTTTTGCTTCATGATTCTGCTTATTTAAGTCATTTTTTCAAAAAGGTAAAAGCTGCCCGGTCACACTTGTTGAGACCTCCTGAGCTCTCAGCCTTCGATCTCGTAGGTCCTTAATTCAAATCATCTGTGCGCTCTGTGAGTTGTGTGACCACAGCGAAGGCCTGAGAGTCTGTCTGCGGAAGTCGGCAGTTTAAGGAGATCACGTGACTCCGGGGCAGATCTACTCCTGTGGTCAATTACGTGGGATTAAAATTGCCGCAGATGTTTCATCCGAATATTCTGTTTTTACATACTTTACTGCCACATACATTAGGTTTGAATGGCTTCACAGTATCACCTTATAAAAAGAAATAAAGATACCAGAGGAAGTGCAGCCGGACAAATATTGTTATTTATGCATTACTTATTATTCGCTATGATGTTTATTATAGTCCCATGTCCCTACCTACTTTTTATCGTCTCCTAATCTCCCCATCCTGATCCTCCAGCGATGTTCCTCTCAAGCTTTCATGCATTCTATTTATTTTTTCCCGCGATATTGAGGCAGAGTATAGAGATTTAGTCGTAAGCCAGCTCCTGTGCTGCTCCGTCACTTTAAATACCTGCATTACATTGTTCTTTAAACTCCTCAAATGATATATTGACATCACTCATCTCTTTTACCCTCAATATACATACGTAATATCATTTCCCTGTGCAGATTAAGAGGCTCTTCCATGTGCATTGTTTACATGTTAAAGGACAACAGATGTCTTAGTTTGAACGTCTCCGTATGTCTAGACTCTAGACAAGCAGCACAATAGGAAGCTGCACGTCTGCGTATTTTGTCAACAGGTTCCGCGTGTTGAGAGTAAAAGTAGATCTCCTCCTCCATCTCCACCAGTATCAGACTCCTAATCTGTCTCATGTCTTCCTGGCTCCTTCTTCATTTTGGTTTGATTCCATATTTGGGAGAGCCGATCCACCTCTATCTCCTGAGGCCTAAAGTTCTCTGGGTTTGTTTTTCCCCATTCCAGACAACTCCTCAATCAGTCGGCATGTTGTTGGATGCTGATGTTGCCCCGCTATCAGCACTGAGATGGAGCTAAAATGTGGAGCAATTTTATTTTAATAATTTGTCTATTTGTCCAAGTTGGCTTCACATGCTGCATCAAGTCACATTGAATTCAGTTTTATACATGCGCACCCCTTTGTACTGTCAGCTGAGCTCATCATCATCATCATCATCAACCTTGATTTATAAAAAGGGAGGACCGTTAACTGTGTGCACTGTGTACCTTTGTTTTCCCATGACGACAAGCACAAAACTAGAAATCCATCGACACTTCAGAAGAAGGATTAATCTCGGCTGGGATCCTCTTGACCTTTGACCCCGCCTGGAACATATGATACTCTCCTTCGTTTTTCTTTTTCTTTAAACCTACGAGCTGCAAGACAAAATAACACATCAGACTTTGACTGCAGAGTGAGTCTCCACCCAAAGAATGATCTTTTGACTGTTAATCTCTCGCCCAGTCTAATTTGTATGGGTGCCTATAAACCATTTGTAGTCTCCTCTGTTAAAAACAATAGAGACTGAGGTTTAGCTTGGACTCACAGATAATTATAATCACGTCTAATAAAGTTTCCTCAGTGGAAAAAGGATTGAAACAAACAGAGGGTTTTCTGTCTCCCGCTTGCAGCCTAATCTACATCTGCTGTGTCCATTCGTGTGCTCGTCATGTTCCCAGCTCTTATTGTTTACAACTCCGGGATTTCATAAAATCAGGCTACTCTGTCAATCACCCCGTTGTTGCTCACCACATTCATCCGCTTGGTTTTACTAATAGAGTCTTCTCGTTCCACCACAGACGACCCACATGCCTCACAGATCAAGATCACATACGAGCTCAAGGTAACGACACATGACAGCTTTAGGAAATAATTCCATATGTACTGAACTCATCCTAATGTTTGTCATTCGATGTGCAGCAGGAACCTGCAGGAGATGGAGATGGAGCTGTAATGATGTGAGTTTCTTCTCATCTCAACATATTAGACACTTATATATTATATTTAGTGCGAACACCCAGCCAGCCTTTATCAATGCGTCAACCCTCCTGAAACACGTCTCCTTCCAGCCCGGTCACAGATGAAGGAGTTCGGGTGGGTTTTCCAAGGTGCTTTGCCAGTAAGTTGTTTCATGCATTTCGGAGAACTTGATATGATTCATCTGCGCAGTTCGTCTCTCCCAGACTGACTGTGATTGTGACATCAGGGATTTGTGAGGAGCAGACTATCTGTCGAAGGGCTGCTTGTTCGTCTTTGGCACCGACTTGCCTTTATGATTGTGGCTGGTTGTTTCTGGGATTGTTGCCACGCAGCAAAATTCGGGACCAATCAGACTCCCTAATTGTATTGCATGATGGATCAAATTCTGCCTGGACACCGAAGAGACCGATAATTCAAAACCAATCTTCAAATTCATTGAAAAGATTGCAGCTTCTTTATGTTCCCACCGTTTCTTGCAAGAACTGATATTCGAAGCTCTGGGGGCCACCTTCCCTCTATTGGAGACAACTATTTAAAAATGTTGACTTATCCGTCCAAGCACCTGCATCTGATTTTATGCACCCCAGTTTTCATGAATAAATGACTCATTTGATATTATATCCACATTGAAAGAATAACCTTTTGGCTGCAAGTCTTCCATACGAAACACATTAAACCAGAACTCTTTGAACCGTGGAGTGTCCATAGGGTCCCACTGACTCCTCACACTTCTGACTGATGGGCCCAACATACATCCTCAGAGTCTCACGGCTGTTTGATACGTCTTTCATCGGCTGCACTCAGAGAAACTCAATCTGTTGTTTTTTTTGCAGCCCGTCAACCTTCCCCGTCTGTGCAGAGGCGCTCAAACAACAAATACCTGCCTGCCGTGCGTTTCTGCTGGTGTGTAGAGTTACTCGGCTTTGCGGTGGTTTACAATTTTAAGATAAAACTGCCACTGCTTCGGTGACCTCATCCCTTCGGTATGGCCCCCAGTTTTATTTCCCCTACACAGCTGTGTGACGGCATTTCTTTGAAAGCCACAGCAGCGCCCGCTGCTTCGGTTATACAACAGCTTTTATAACAGCTCAGTGTCTTTGCAGCTTCACGTTTCACTTGATAATAACGATCCGACCTATTTATTGTCGCTGTTGTTCATCTGTTTGGAATAATTATTTAATAATGCACCGGAGGTTTTTTTTTTTATTTTCATCTGGAAAGTGGACTGTTTTTCGTATTTCACAACATCCCTGAAACAGGTCTCTATCTGTGAAAGGAATGTTTGGGAAAGGAAGATTGGATATTTTCGATGGGAAACATGAGTGCATAAAACTGTTGACTGGGCGCATCACATGAATACTTTGTGGAGCGGCCACAAGCTTGTTACATGTTGAATATCATGCACATCTGACTGTGTTTTCCTTGTGTTTCTTCTCCCTCCTCAGACAGTAAAGAGCACATCACTGCAGCGACAGGTGGAGCTGCACAATTCTATCCATCACCAACGACAATCATATCAGTAATTTGTGTGTATTGTATCATGCTGACTTATTTAATCGGAAGCTTCGCTTTGACTGAGAGCAAAGATGGACCTTTTACAGATAATATGCTATGTATATTATGTTTATGCATTATCTATTGCAGATATCTTTTTAAGTTCACTAAAAAATATTTTTACATGACATATGTATGTTGAATAATGTGTCTCCATTTGCTTCCACTTAACCGACCTGTTTGTATTTCTGTTTGCCACGTTTCCTGAAGTTATTTATTAGTTTGACTATTCAATCAACCATATTGATAATAAAATGTAACATCAGTCAAATCCGAAAATATAGTTCTCATCAGCCGACGGGTGCGTTCAGATATGTACAACGTGAACTCACAATTAAAGAGCAGGTAATAACCTCATTAAAGGATTTACGTCACTTTATAGGCCACATCCTGTTTGACGTCACACTTTATGAGGAGTCAAAAATGCTTTTATCTTTGCCCGGACCGTCTTTCCCACCGCTGTGGGACGCGCTTTCGCTGCCTTTATTATCATCTCACATCTCGCGGATCAATAGGAAGCCTTCCAGTTTTATTGCACAACAGTTTGAATTGCCTGAACATGAGCTCAGGAGAATATTCAGGCCTTGGTTAAACACACTGAGATGTTGTTGCTGGCGTAGAAGTGCAGAAAGGATCCTGTTGACTGCACAACAATCGCTGCTGCAGCTTCGGAGGAGCTGTCTTCGACCCACAGGGGATGACGTGTTTTGGTGGGAAATATTCTGCTACTACAGTTTACTGCTACGTGCCTGATAAGAATCGCTGCGGCCAAGAAGGTGCATATCAGGATAATACTCAGAGGGATGAAGGGAGGCGGTGCATGCTCGTTCCCTGATGTCTTCACTTATGTTTACTGATCGTAATGTCTTGTAATAATCTGTATTATGCCTCAGAAGATTTAGACATTTCCCACATGTGATCGTACGAGCTGGCCGTTATTGTGTGCGTTTATAAATCTGTGAGGTAGATGGAGGAAGGATAAAAACCCGCAGCCCACCCCGGCAGACTCTGCACAGCCCTGTGCCGCCTGCAAACTAACAGGATCTACAACATAATTAATTTCACAGGCTACCGCTTATCAGCGTGAAAACCGTTGTTGCACTGGCAGTCGGCCATTCTTCATCCCATAACATTGCTCCATTACAAGTCAAGGAAAGTATTTCTATGATTCAATTTAGAGCCTTTTCTGCAGAGGATTAAAGGCAGCTGTGGAAGATGAAAAGGCGAGTTATCCTTAACCAGAACTCTGTGGGTGCTGCCTAAGACCGGTTAGGATTGTCAAGATGGCTGACGCCCTTTTTTCCCCTCGCCCTACCTTCCCTGCCTCAAATAAAAGGGGAAACAGAACATGTTTTGTGTTAAAAGATTTATTAGAGAGACAAATATGGTAATCGTTCCCTAATATTAGATAGAAAATGACGACAGATTAAAGGGTCACTCTACAAAATGAGCTTAGCTAAGTGACTCCGAAGTAAACCTGTCAACGGTCCTCCAGCTAATATAAAATCGGCTTTGAAAATATCAAATAAAAACAAATACGAATTTTTCATTGGTTCAGACACTTTAAAACAAATAAGAATTATGAACATCTAACTTTTTATCACCTCGCGCCACATGATGGAGGCAAATTACCAACCTGAGTCTCACAGTGATGACTGGCAGTTCTTATATACACGTCACCAGGAATGTCACAACGCGCATGTGACAGCAGTTATCACTTATAGTTTGACCGTATCCTATGACTCTTATTATGAGTAAACTGTTTACGGCCAGATGACTGAACGGATATCAGTCATCTGGCCGTATCTCAATAACCTTTGTCATTCGCGTGCTTCTCCTCTGGATACGTGATATACAACTGTGGCATTTCCTGTCGCCTGACACAGGAACTGTTTCCGGACTAATGATAGCAAGGCTCATTACAGCTAAAGGTTACAAACTCTTCTCATTAAAGGAGGAATGTAATATATAATGATATGTCACATTGAATAAAAGGATGTCGGGGTGATACAGCCTGATAGCATCAGTGAGTCAGATCAGGACACGTCACACGTCAATGAAGGCGACGCGCCGCAAACAGTAGGCGGCTTCAGCCGGGATGTCTCGGGCACTGATCTCATTGGCATCCAGACGCAGCGTCCTCAGCCTGGAGAAGTTGGTCATGTCTATAGTCCTGCAGAAACTGCTCAAGGAGAACTCTGCAAGACACAGGAGGGAAGGGGAGGCGTGAGAGAGAGAGAGAAGTATGAAGGGAGGGCGGCTTGCTTTGTGAGAACACAGCGTGTAAAGCAAACAATCAAGTATTAGCACAACAAGGGAGTAAAATGATAACAGATAAATATTCATCCAGGGGCTTTACGTATTTCTGAAGCAAAAGTTCACTGGGAGTGCTCAATACGTACAAACTCCAGGGAGACCAGAGTAATCAAAGACGGCTTGTTTGGTCACATTCCATGACTTTCAGTAGTGCACTTGCATATGGAGTGACCTTGTGTTTAAGCTTCCATTTAAATTGAAACCCACTCCGTCTCTGGGGGTTCGAAACCAGCCGCGTTCAGGGTGGAAACCCGTGTTTGCTGTCATCTAGTGGTTTAAATGTTCACTCTGCTCCGTCTCCACCATAAAGGTGTTAATTGTACGCCCCGCGCGGGGCAGAGTCAGACACACGACAAACAAATGGAGGCAAATGGAGAGGATGGAGAATATACAAGGCCCAAGGGAATGAATAGTTGGAGTATCGAAAAGCCATTAAATATCAAATCAATTTGATTTATATAGCCCTGAATCAAGAATTACAAGGCCTCATTGGGCTTTTCATTGTCTCAAGTCTGAGACACTCAATTCAAGTATTGAAAAACATCCACAAAAATAGGGAAACACGGAATAAACCTCAGGAAGAGCCACAGACGAGGGATCCTCTGCCAGGACGTACAGCCCATCGACAACAAAGAATATAAAAAGAGAAATATATCACTTACATTTGATATAAAATATAGACGTTGGTTCACCACAAACAAGACGCCGAAGGAATCGGCTCACTTAAAGAAAAACCTGGCTGAATTTCAACCAGCTCTGCCTCATTGTGAACGTCCCTCCATGTACCTGCACCCAGAGCTCCCTGCTCATTTGTTCAAACTGAAGATTGTACATCCGCATTTTTATCTCACCCGTTGGATCAAGATAAGCCCCCTCCTTGTTTTAGAAAATCAAAAACAGCCAGTCTGACACGTTGTCGACCAGCATTGATCGCTCACACAGGAGAGACAAGCTCCTAATGTTCCTCCTGTGACCTGACTAACCAGATCCAGTGGGTCATGTCGGGAAGGTGCATACAGTTTGAATTATCACCCCATATTTTATGCCGCTGTTGTCAATTGCTCGGCTCGTAAATGAGTGAGTGTCCCACCGTGCCAGCCGACCCATTATTGCAGTTTTCATCCATATAAGTAGGGGAATGTTCACGAATAAAAGACATGTGGAACATGCACTCCGTCATGGGATTCATGGCTTCAGGCCATGTATAGTGGTGCATTTATAGTACACTACTGAGTGATAAAAAAGTACAATCATTATTCTCCTTATTCAAAAAGTGTCTTTATGTCCTTATTCAAAGTCTTATAGCCCTCATAAAGCCAAAGAAAGAAACATACCTTTAATCTTATTGGCTTGTAAATACAGGTTCTCCAGGTTCCCACTGACGATGGGGATCTTCTCCAGCTTATTGAAGGACAGGTCGAGCTCAACCAGCGTGCTGATGTTGAAGACATTGGGAGGGAGTCCTTTATCTGTCAGCTTGTTATGAGCCAACCGGACAAATTTCAGTTCGGGGTTCATGGTGAGAAAGCCCACCGGCAAACTCTCTATGTTGTTGAACTCCAGGTACAGCTGCTGCAGCCTCTCGGGGAGACTGTCAGGGAGTTTCTTCAGCCTGTTGTTCCTCAAATCCAGCATGGTTAGTGACTTCAGTCCCTTGAACCCACCTGCAACATCTTCTAAGACATTCGCTCGCAGCTGAAGGTTTGTGAGATTGGCCATCCCCTTAAATGAGTTGGAGAGGATCTTGGATATCTTGTTGTGACCAAGTCGCAGGTCTGTAATCGCCTTGGGCAGGTTAGCAGGAACCCTGGTAAGTTCATTATGATCCAACAACAGCCGGTCCAGGTTCTTGAGCTTTCTGAAGACATTCTTGCCGATCTTCTCTGAGCTGAGCTGGTTATGAAACAACACAACCCAGACTAAGTTCGTAGCATTGTCAAACACGCCATCCTGGATACCTGTGATGTGGTTACGCTGCAGGTAGACGTACTTGATATGTGAGGGAACGTAGGGAACATGTTGAAGGTTTCTGCCGTGGCAGTACATGGCCGTGGGGTAGGTTGAGGGGCAGTCGCACTCCAGGGGGCAGTCCACATCCTCAGCCCACCAGCTGGTATGTCGCTGACGCCCCCGCAGATGGGATAGCCACTGGAACTGGCTGTAATGCTGGCCGACACTCCAATCCAGTATGACGAGGAGCAGCACGACTGTACGCATGATCGCTGATGGAAAACCAATGGAAAAACAGATGTCTTCTAAAAGTGGTATGAAGCAAAGAGTAAAGATCCTTCCGAACTGTCTAATTAAATCCTCTTTGCCCCAATGTCACAATATACCTGCCGGATGGCTGATGGAAGACGATGCCTCCGTCCTTGCTCACTTTGCCTCCGACTTTCTCAGACTGAGAGAAATATGTTGCTTCTATAGTGTAAATACCCCCGTCTGCAGCTACACCCTCACCCAGTCTCATTAAATCACATACATTTTTCCACTTGCGTTTACAACCTACACAACAACATGTCACCGCCAGCCATGTCAGTATCAATCCCATCTGTGAAACTACAAACATCTGCTTTTTAACAACAGTGTTTTCCCTTGCTGTCATGCCTTATCATTAGCATGCCCACTCAGCGCCTAGGGGGGAGAGGGAGGGGGGTGTTATGGTATAGAAACTTGAATGGAGCAGGCTACCCTTAATAGAGGGTAACTCCTTTAACCCAACCCTGCAGCACGTTCTAGTTTAAGAACTGACCATTAGGATGTATGGTGCCGTTTCTCCATCATACACTGAACGTTTCAACATGTACAAAGTCGGACAAACCCTGTTATTTCGGTAACAATCCTACTTTTAAGACATTTCTTCTTTGCTTTCCTACATCATGAATTACAGTGTTCAAGCTGCGTAGAAAGTTAACGTGCTGGTGCCTGCAGACAAGGGGAGAACCATCATCCTCCTCCAGATTGTCCCAAGGGTAGACTTCCACATAGTAGTCCCCAACTGGAAAATTTCCTGGCTTGAGTTGAGTTTTCAGGGATTATCTTCTTTTTTTGTGTGTGTGTTCGGCCAATCTGACCCTTTGAAGGAGTGAAATACAACAAGCTTACTTTATCTGAGACTGGCCATCATTCAGTCTGTAATAGGCCGTCATCGCAGAGCAATTACATCCCATTGTGAGAGAGAACTTGAGAATACACAGATGGGAATCTTTCTCACAAACGATTTGGCAGGATTTAAGTCATAGCAGATCAATCTTTGGTAAAAAAGTAAAACAGTTAGCAATCTATCCAAACTAAGACAAAATTTACAACAGCTGTGTGCCTTGTTTTAAAATAATCAAGTCATTATGTGATAAGCTTTGTTTAAAGAGCTGTGTCATATCAAATCTCTGATAAACTGTGCAGTCAATATTAAAGAACCTAGAATAACCTTTTCTTTAGTTGATGTTAGCGACCCCTGTGGACAAAAGCAGTAGTGTTTCCCAAGTGTGGAACAAAGTCAAAGTACCAGAAGAGCTGAGCACCTTTAAAGCCTTTTATAAGTATTGATTGATGAAACATTTATTAACTGCTTGGTTTTATAGCTTTTTCTGTATATTTTCATTGTTTTCGTTCTGTCTTCGTTGCCTGTTTTTGCTTTTGCCTCCCTCAAGTGTTTTCCACAATGAAAACGGCACCATCATAAACATCTTGATCCGTGGGTACTTTGAGTAAAAGAGTCACTCTGTCATGTCTTAAGGTACGAGTTGTATTAGGAGATTCGAACCAGCTCGGGCCTCGCTTAATAGCCATGCTAAATTAATTATATAGAAATCCCTCCTCAAGAGAGTAATCCAAAATAACTGTAATTGGTGAAGATTCCATCCAAGGAGACACCGCTTTTGGAAACCATGTTTTTTTAATTAGATGGTAAAATGGTTCAATTAGGATCAAACAATGGTCCAAACCTCCCAGTAATCCACTTTATGCAATACTTTTAATTCTGAGAACAGTTTTGTGCTCTGTGTGTGTGTGTGTGTGTGTGTGTGTGTGTGTGTGTGTGTGTGTGTGTGTCAAGGAACGTGCGACAAAGACTGAATTAAAACAGGCTGAAAATAATACCTTTTAATTTGAACATCATGTTAAATTCATGAATTTATTCATGAATAAAA
>CAAKHC010004918.1:0-12867 GCA_901007825.1 Macroramphosus scolopax | reverse complement strand
GGGCTTTGTATCTCTCGAATATCAATGAACCATACACACACACACACACACACACACACACACACACACACATACAACCTTTTACACACCATAAGATACATAGCATGTATACTTACATACAACAAAGCCATTAATAGCTCACCCAGTGTTTCCAAGTGAGTGAAGTGAACTTTTAGCAAGTGCAACATGGACACAAAGAGACTCCTGTGAAAGGAAGCCAGCTGAGGTCTGAGTCAGACTTTGGTTTCTTGCTGGCAGTGCCGTCTCTAAATGACAAGACATTGTTGGTGCGAGAACATTTTCATTGGCTGACGGCGTCTCCTTAGGTCGCAGTGAACGGCAATAAATAGATTATTTATTGGCAAGAGATTTAGCATAAGCCATGACAACATAAACTGCCACCTATGTTAACCCCGGGATGTTGTTGCCTTTGTTAATGTTACATATCCGAGCTTTAGTGAACCAAATTAAATCTTAGGTCGACTGAGAGCGATTCGGATTCTCACAGGGTTCTTGTTATCGCAGGTTTATGAGGTGGAATTTTGACTTACCACTCATTAATAGAGAGAGACCATCAAATAGTGAAGGTGTTTCATGTGACTTCATCTGGTGACTTCCCACTGGAAGCTGTGACAGACTCTGTGAAGAGCTGCCGGATAGGGAACAGGAGGTTTTCTGTCTCTGCACCGTCTATGTGAAGACAATGATGAAGCCCCCTGCAAGCTAGTGAGGCTCTAGACACCGTTCTGGGTGATGAGTTACACTCACAACATGAGATTACTTGGAGAAGTGGACCTACTTGGTACGGTAGGTTTGTTTCTATGATGGGGACAAACATTCATATTATGATATCGTCTAACGTCACATGATTGACTGCTCGTCCTCCAACTTAAAGACTGTCTTCATGATGCTTCGGTTTATTTTCACCAGACATATTGTATCTCCAATGTGCCTGAAAGTGTGCGAGGAGGCACATTCACACTTGCCTCCCGTGTTCTGTGTAGACTGTTTCAATTTGGATCAACATGTGAGGAAGGTGTTCTTTATCTGCTTTCACACCAGCGATTAGCAGGCTGTCAAACACATGCATTCTGCACTCAGAACGCAGGCACACCTAAAAAAAACTTTGTGCTGTGAAAATAAATAATTTTACCCACTTTGATAAACTTTTGTTGCAGCTTTATTTATCCTGGTGTTTTATAGACATCCAGGCCTTGTTCCAGTTCTTATTTATCATCAATTACCACATCCAGGAGTCATCAAGGTCACATCCATGGTGAAGCCTACTGAGTCAGACTGCAGCAGACGAGGATTGAACAGAAACCCAAATCTCTGAGCAGTGACTGGCTCACTGTTAATATACTATACAGTGAATTCTTTGCTCCTGCGAAGAATCTCACTCTCTCCCGCTTGTACTCTATCTCTTTTTATGTCCTCACCACGTTTCTTCCTATCCCCACATTTCAGATGGCAGCCCTACAGAGTCCGTTCTATGGGGATAAGATGAACCTCTACTCCCTTTGTAAGAAGATAGAACAGTGCGACTACCCCCCTCTTCCCTCAGATCACTACTCAGAGGAGGTGAGTATTGCAGCAGTTACAGTTACTGCTCTGACACAAAGTAGATACGGACCTGCTCGGTTTTTTAATAAGACTCATGATTGTCTGCACTCCTGAACACCTTTTAGATGAACCTTGAGGAAACTCTGCGTTGAATTTTAAGCAGCGGTGGCCGGCTTCTCCTCGTCTCTGCTCAGATCACTGATTTATTTTACTGATGGATGATTTTTTTTATATATATACTCTATAAGGGAAATCCAGCCCAACTGTTTGAATACAGTATGATATTACTCTGTAGGATCACAGCTCATGATCAAAAGACCAGCTATGGTTTTAACCCGTTTGAAAATTAAACGCGTGTATCAAAAGCATCTGGCTCCGCTGCAGAGCGGGCTGAAACTAAACGGGACCGAGTGTCACGTTTCTCTTAGTAAATGTTAAATCAGCTGCTGTAATTCTGCGCGGCCGTCTTCCTGCGCCGGGATGTAACGTAGTCGGGCTGCGGTTGACGGCCGGCTCGTCGCTGATTGCCCGTATTGTGTTTATGATTGTGATTTTTCTTTTGAAAATCTGACGTACAGACGTGCAAAAACAGAGGCGATGACTCAGAGCTGCAAGAGCATTCACATCGAAGTACTCTGTGGAGAAATCCTAAAACCTAATTAACAATTACTAGAAAGAGTCCAAATATGACAAGAGACAGACATCATCTCACGCCTGATTTATTTAAAGGACTATAACGCTGTTTTAACCTTTTTATACTACGAATATTTTCTCATTTATTTTCTGTGTTAATGTATCGATTAAGATTTTAATTAATCTCCTTACTGTAACCTTACACTAATATAACCTTTCTTTTTTAATCGCCATGTCCTCCTCTCTGCATGTGTGGCTGCTCGCATGAGCCCACTGTGGTTAGTTTGAAGTTCCTCCTTTCATTAATGTGCCTGTGGTTCAATATTACCTCCTACAGAGAGGATTCTTCATCATAGTGGTATTTACTACATTAGCTTGACAAAAAGGCTAATTGTGAGCTGTTTCAAGCCCCCACATGTGTGTTTTGTATGTGCACGAGCTCGTGTGCAAGTGTATATTTGTTGCAGGCGCTTCCTCTCCGCACACCCACCATTCTGAGCTTTTGCTTTGCCCCACATGTCACCCCCATCCACGAGAAAGGGAGACAAAGCGATTGAGAGAGAGAGAGGGAATGATAGAGCGAGAGACAGGGTGATGGAGAGATGGAGATGAGGGGGGTGCCTACAGCGCCTGTCTGGATGTAAACAATGCTCCTGAAGGATCGGCAGCAAACTGTCAGCTGCTCATCTTTGTTGTGTCATTTAACTATCTCCGTCTATGCTTCCCTCCCCTGCCTCCCTTTACCAGCTCCCCCACCACCACCACCTCCTCCCTCCACCTGACACTTTCCACCACTCCCCCGCCCCACTCGCCATGCAAAGAAGTGCATGAATATTTTACATATCTGCATCTCTTCTGCACCCCCCATATCTCCATTCGGTGGGACTAATTCTTAGACTGTCTGAATTTACATCTTCCTCTCTCACTCAAGTCACACACACACATACACACAGCGGCTGACGAGAACTCGTCCAAGCCGGTGCCACGCAACAGCGGCCAGGAAGTCGACAGGCGGTTACCATAGCGACCTCGTGTAGATGTTTTTTTTTCTTACTTTCCTCTGCATCCTTTATTCTCTTCTTTTTTTTTAATGATGGTGGTGGCTGTTCCGCCTGCGAGCCTGTCTATCTATCTGATCCAATCAGCCGCTTCGCTCGGCTTCAAGTGTAAGTGCTGTCTCCGGATGGCAATGGAGTGGCAGCAGTGTGTGTGTTTGTGCGCATGGGTAAGTGTGTCTGTGTGGACATGGCAAAAAAGTGGATTCAGCCGACCAATAAGCGATTAGTGGGTTCAGCCAGCATCGCGTCTTTGTCTCAGCTCGTTTACCTGTTGCCTCGTTATCGCTGCTACGGGAAGAGCTCATTAAATGACGAGCGGGTCTCTGTTACCAGTTCGTTCGTTCCTCCGGAGCTGCTCATTTCACATTTGCAGTGCGGCCTCGCCACAGTGTCATTGATTGTATTATTTCTCTCTCTACCTCCCAACACCCCCCACACCCCCTTTTCAGCTGAGAAACCTGGTAGATATGTGCATCAACCCCGACCCAGAGAAGAGGCCGGACATCACCTACGTGTACGACATCGCCAAACACATGCAGAACCAGACACAGGGCAGCTAAGCCCAGAGTCACGCCCACATTAGCTCGTAGAACACCTCTCAACCTCCTCCTTCTCTTTTCATGCTGGACATGTACACATCTATCAGCTTTTATACAATAACTTACTCCAGAGCTCCTTGTGTTAACTAGTACATGTATCATATTTTTTTCCCGAGGTGGCTGTAGAGTCTATAAATTGACTGACAGCCAAAATCCTTCCTGCCCTAGGACAAAGATGAAAGAGATTTTTTTTTTCAGATGCACCCCCCCCTCCCTAGACTTCAATAATGATACAGCACTGAAAATCAGTGTGTTCTTCATCACTGATGTGTGTGCTGCAGCAGCTTCGTCTTCTGTACGTTCATCTCGTGAACGTGTTCGTCAGCAGGTGCAGATGCTATCTGAGGCAGAATTACTGGAAAACAACACAATAAACTACGTTAGGTGCCTCCGGTTATTACAAATCCACACAGGGTGACTGTTGGTTTTTAATGGCCAGCAAATGGGACAAAAAGAGATAATGAAACTTTTAAAGCAAAAAAATTTGAGTGAAGAGATTTTTTCATGTGACGGCGGCAAACGGAGAGTTGTGACGAAGTGTTAAAGATGGAAGTGTTGTTATGATGCACTTTTTACCCTGGTGCTGGGGGGCTGGCGGGGTGATCATGGCTAATGAATGTATTAGGAAAGGAAGGATCATTCAGAGGGTAGACTGGAGGTGTTCGGGGGGAGAACATGGGCAAATGTCTCCACAACACTTTGAATGTTAGTCATTCTGACACCTGTGTATTGTCTTTGAAAAATTCCGAATGTCTCTTTTTTTTTATTTTGACAGCCAAGAAGGAGTGATGGGAAGTAAAACAAAAGCAGCTTCACATCAACTGTTTACCTTAGTCACTGACACCCAAAATGTTGCCTCCTTGGTTCGACTTCAACATATTTCTATTAGTGTTTTCTCATCAGTGAAATCACAACGAAGACGTGGAGAACGATCAAATTCAAAACACGGATCCAGTGGACACATTTGACCCACCGCAGGGGGAGAAGGTCAATATTGCAGAAAAATTGTGTGTGATTGTTAATGTTGCTGTGTACGTTTGCGGTGTGCCTCGTTAAGTAACAGAGACGGCGACTCGCCTTGTGTCGCCGTCCTCGTCATGTTTTAATTCCCCAGCTTGCCTTCCTACGTAACATCTGTCCTCAATTGAGATACCAAAGAGAAAAAAAGTCACACACAGAAATGAGGCCAGCAGATTAAATATGTATTAGTGAGGTATATTTTGTGTAAAATATTATCAATGATGAAAAAACCAAAGAAATAAAAGTCCAGGTTTAATGGGCTCGTTCTCATCGAGTGTCTATAAGTTTTAATACTGTAGGATTTCTATATATTATGTGTTTCAGTGAACAGGTTTACACCAGTGTGTCTCTTATGACTGGTTTACAGGACGATGACCCCCGACGACGGCAGGTGACGTTAGAAAGAATTACTGCTAAACTTTATTCATTGTCTCTTTTATTATCAAACAGCCTGTTAACCCTTCGTTAGAATTATAGAAGTATTGCACATGTACATGTAATTGAAAAAATATTTCAGAACATTTGTCAAATTCATTATAAGTGACAGAAAAAGTAAGTTATTGTGGTTAACGGGACGTTTTGATGGGATGTTTTATTTTGAAAATCCGGTGTCGTACTTCCTGTCCTGGATCTTTGTTCACTCGCATGACGTTTCTCTCCCTCCACAGTAAAACATTCAAATTCTAGTGATTAACTTTATTATTTATTACCTTCAACCCAGTTCAGCTTCTCTTAACTTGCACTTAAACCTCCAGTATTGTTTTTTAATTGCAAGGGAGCTTATTGCTATTAGGCGTATTTATTTTGCTTTTTAGAGTTTGATAGAAAGTCCTTCAGAAACACTGCAAAACAACCACCTATAGATTCTCCAAATAACTTCTAAAGATTGAAATATTCTTCAGAACATCGTCGGTTACGACCTCCTGGAAGAGATGTATAAGTTATTAAACTGTCATTTGTTATCACGAGATGTATTTGAAATGGAACGCTTTGCTTTAAAACGTAAATAAACAACCCTGTTCATCGTAAACATGCAGCATGTAGAGTCGATGGAGTCGCCTGACTCGGTTCATCGACTGCTGCAGAGACTCGTTGGTTTCTGTCTGTGCACAGAAGATGAGATCCGTGTTTTGTTTCTTTACATCCTCACGAGGGGCTTCTGTTTAAGTATTGTGACAATTCCTTGTTAGCGAGAGTTCTTTGTCTTCTTGCGTACGAACCTCGGCTCCACTGTGTCTGTTTTCTTTTACCTTCCGCTCAGCTAACTTCTCCAAAGGCCCACTGATGTTGTGATTGAGGAGTCCAGGGGTTTTTCCCAAACGTAAAATTAGCAGGCACTAAAGGTATTTATTGTTTTTTTTTTTTTTGGTTGTTTTTTTGATTTCTGAACATTTCATGTCAAAATTCCAGAGTCTCGTCAACGCTTTGTATTCTGGCAAAATGCAATAAAGCTTTCAAAACGTTTGATTGAGTACTTGGATTTACATCTTCTTAACCAATCAAATTATTCCAACTACATTGACTCACAACAGGTGCTGATTGTCTGTAGGAGGAACACCAGGAGCCTAACCTAATACATCATCATCATCATCATCATCATCAGCAGCTTCATTCTTCAGACCCACAGAGATCTTTAAGGTAAAATTCTACATTCCAATTGCAGTTATTAGTAAAAACTGAAGATCTGGTATCGATACAGTGGCATCAGCAGGACGTCACGTTGATTTGTGGAGCACAGCTGCAGTTTGGTTGCAGACGTGCCAAAGACAAGCAGGTGGAGTTGATGAACAGATGTGTTGTCGTCGTTAGTTCAAACACTGAGTGGAATCATCCGGTGTGGAGTGGATCTTGTTCCGGGATATTTCTACTATTGTTTCCAGACTGGAGTTCTCTGGAGTCGTACGTCCCGGGAGCCCGGCTGCCAGCGCTCACTGATCGTGTAACAACTCCAGCACAAGTTACTCTTATTGTTTAAACACATCAGAAATTATTCTCCGTAGAATTTCACCCTGTTAAAGTACATGAGGTGTTTTCAGTAACCTTTCAATCAGTGACCTATTTCTGCTTGACAGTGCCCAGATAACATAATCATTGTGTTTCCTCCTTCCTGAGGCTCCATCAGTGAGAACCCACCTGTCAAGCACGCAGCGAACACACACACTTAACACTCAGCATAATACGGTTGTACTTCATTAAGCCGCGACACGTCTCCTCCCATCACCAGCAGCACTGCAAACTTCAGATGATTCATGTTTGAATGCATCCTCACAACACTCGGCAGTCTCATCCGTTCTGCCAAGCAACTACTGAAAGCAAAAGGTTCGAGATTTATGCCGAATCATATTGTAACTGATGGAGTTTCAGTCTACAGTATGTGGAACTGTGTGGCTGTACAGTGTGAGCAGAACTGCTAATTCTTGATGTGCTCCGTCTCTTTGGCCATGAAGAGATGAAACGGTACCAAGAGGATGAATTCCTAAATTCCCAACATTATGAAAATCACACACACACACACACACACACACGCACACAAAGTGTAGTTTGAAACTTAAGTTAAGAGCCTCACTGTAACTCGGTAACAGTTGATATAAAGAACCGAACTGACCCCATCATTGGACCAACAGCACCTCTGGTCTGATGTTCAGTCAGAATCTGCTTGTTCCTTCGGCCTCAACATTTTTACCATAATTCTGTTTTGATGGTCGAAATGTGTTTCAAATGCTTCACAATGTTTCAATTAATGAATTTATTAAAGACTGGCGAGTCTGAATCATTGATTTACAAAGTATTTCATGAAGGTTTGAAGTATCTGCTTGGCTGCGTGCACACATGCATCCTGGGACTCGCTGGCTCCGTCGACATCGATCACATTCCCTGCAAAGTGAGAGGAATCCAAATACTGTACGGCGATATGAATATGCGTGAGTGGAGATCAAGAGGAGATTTTCACAGGCCAATTAACATTTTATAAAATAGTAAAATGTTTTTTTTTTATAATAACAATCTATCAAAAGGAAAATTTGTCATGCCAGAGGCGTTAAGGTTGATTTACATTTGGGATTTAGCTTTTCGAAGCCCTTCGGCTACCGTCAGCATTTATACGTGTGCGCTGCAGTTGCACTGCCAAGACACTAGTTGGCGATGACCATCCCTTTTTACTATGTTTCCATGTGAACTTGAAACAATGGCAGCTGAATTGGAGCTAATAAAGGTTAAATCAATAACTCAACTTGCTCAGACGTCGACGTGCTACGGAGAGAATCAGAACCAGATAAGTTACAGATCACATTGTGACGTGTAGTTACATTTTTGGGGAGGTTCAGGTAAGACTGCTCTACGCGGGAGCGTCAATCAGCCTTTACTAGTTGTGAACCCACTGAGAATTTATGTCTTTAGCTGGCTACTGTTTGAGTTCACTCTCACGGCTCTCATCAGTCAGTTATTTGTTTCCGCTGCCCCCAAGTGGCCAAAAACAAATCGGTTGATGTTGACTTAAGATATTTGGAGCTTCCCCAACAAACAACGCGACGTCGTCTCCTATGTGAATCACACGTGTGACTTCCTCGCCGTGGAACCCCTCTCACTTATTAAAAAGAGAGTCGGATGCCGTGCGAAAACATCAGTGCGTTCCCCATGTACTCGCCTTAAGGTGAAGCCTTACGTCTCGTTACGTTTACTCATCTCCAGAGGTAACGTTTGGTTATCAGGCTTTTAGACACATGCTCACTTCATTTTCAAACTCAAGAGTTGAATCCCCGATGAACAGACACAGTAAATAGGAGAGTTACTGGTTTGATCATCCTTCCACGCTTTGAGGCCTCCAGGATAGCGCGCCTCTAAAGTTTTGTCAAACCTGGCTTGCTCTGGGATAGAGCAGCTACACTATATTACAAGGACGTCAGATGTGAGACATGAAACAGGCAAATATATTTTACTGTTTCCTGCTCTTAGGCGTGCGGGCCGACGCTACTACAGCTTGCCGTGTATTCAAAAACACACTCGGAGATGCATGTTCTGAACGCTCGAGACGGATCTCCCAAACTTCTTCCTCCATTCTAAGAAAGAGAATATTCATCTCCGCTGCTGCAGAAGTGAATTTCTTCATTAGCGCCTCTCCATTAATTGCTGCAGCGTTGTTGAGGTCATTAGCTGAGTGTTAACGGTGCCTTCCTCCTCTGCCTCCCCTGAGTCGCCCCCTCCCACCTCGCCCTCACTCCATTCTGGAGACTAACCAAACTAACCCATCCCTCTGGGTCCTCCAACTCCCCGTTGGCCGGGGAGCAGTGGGGGGGGGCACCGGCTCTCTCGCTGTAATGAAATCCACTGGGACTGCTGTTCAGTTTCATCATAGCAAAAATTGCTCCCATGGAGCCGCGAACACAGTGAAAACAAACAAAAGTAAATATCTGGAATTAATAGCCCAGTTTTTAGGCGCTTCCTAACATCTTTAGCTCCTCCCCCTGCACCCCCCCTGCTTCAGAAAGTAAATCTATATGTTGCTCTGTGTGTGAGGTGAAATTGCTTTTTGAAAGTTAGGAAGTTCTCAGGTGTTTCAGATCCGTGCAGCCTTTAGTCCATCTGGTGGCGGAAACTCTTCACTGCACTTTTCTTCCTCTGCTCTGATTAATGAACGACTGTGTGTCCTGCAGCAGATTGGAGCTCTGCTGCAGGACACGACAATCATCTGGCAGATTGAGCTTCTGCATACAGATATTTAGAGGTATATAGATGATGTATGAGACGATACCAGGAGACAACACAGAGGACGAATTCACATTCATCAACCCTAATGATTCCCTGAGATTACATGTAACGTAGATTACATGGGGGAGAAGCATTTTTCAAGGCTCTCCACTGATAATTTAATCAGCAAATATTCTTGGAAGTGTAAAACCAGAGAGATCCGGCTTGTCTCTGTAAATTTGTGATCGAGAAGCCAGAAAGAGAGGAAGGCCTGCTCTTCTTCTTAAAATAGGGTTTGAGTTGTGAGATTGGTACTTGTATTAGCAACGTTTGTGTGTGTGTGTGTGTAGATTTTAAAAAAAAAGAATAGAATAATCTCTCAGCTCATCACTTGTCCCAGGTGATCTCAGTGTTCTGAGGCAAAAAAAAAAAAAAAAAAATAGGGCCGTTCCAGAGGACATTGACTCGGAATTTTTTTTCCCTTTGCGTTTGTTTGTTTTGTTTTTAGAAGCCTGGAATATCAATATTTTTTGCACATTTGAGATAGCTCGTGGCGCATGCTTGGCAATGGCAGTCTGAGCTTCAAACATATTAGTTTGCTGGGAGAGGAGAACCACCAGGGACGGTCTCCGAACACAACCGGGAACCGCAGCGCAGTCCTGCTCATCATCTGAAAGCTGCTATTGTTTGAACTTAAGTAACTTTAAACAGGTTAAACTCATATTTAGAATGAAACGCTTGTCTTGCAGGCTGGCTGGGCTCTCGGGGTAGAGTATTTGTCAGCTGCTGCTCTCCAGGGAGACGGCTGGGAGGATTCAGGTAGAGAAAAACTGTCCCCGCATTCATGTTTCAGTCGGCTGCTGCACCCAGCAGGCTGCAACCGGCGTCACTCATCACCACGGCTCCTAACAAATGTGAAGACACCACACATAATCAGCATGTGTGCACACACACACACACACACAACGCTGGTGTAATGAGGTACTCTTGCTCTGCATGTGCTTAATCTGCAACCACCAGGCCAGCACAGAGGGGGCACAGTACAGTACAAGCAGCCTGCAGCGAGCGGAGCCAAAATAAAAAGCCAAGTGGCTCACTAAACCAGTCAGGGGCTCTTAAAAGGCACGCACGGCTTCTCCCTCGTCCGTCCGGCAGCCCTACAGGAGGTTTATTAAACACGGCCCAGCAAAACTAAACTCGGAAGCGTCGGCTCAGCCTTCCGGAACGGACGGTTTCACAAACTGTAAACCGCTGGAAACAAACGCCGTCTTTAAACGTGTTCAAAAGAAACCTGATCCTCAGAGGGACGCTTTACAGGTGGCACACACACACACACACACACACACACACACACACACACACACACACACACACACACACACACACACACACACACACACACACACACTCCAGCCTGTAAACGTTGAACGTTGTTTATTTGAGACCGTTTATTTACATTTATGATTCCTTTTTATTGTCATTTTTTTTATGCACCCGCGTGCAAACAAGAGTGATGTTACATTCCTCCTGTGCTAATAGTACACACACACACACACACACACACACACACATACATACATATGGAAATAGGATAAACGATTACTGAAAGAGCAACTTGTGTCTATAAATGAACAACACACACACACAGTAAACACTGCACATGCACTCAACATTTACATTTACTTTACAGTTTTGGTACCTCATGTCCACATTGTGGAAGTACGTACACACTGATACAGTTATGTGGCTTCATTTCATAAACGTTTTCTAAATAATGGACACAAACAGTCCAATCCAAGTAAATCAGTCGTTATTTTTTAATTTGCATAATAGAAATTCAATCTGAACATTTAAGTGAAACACCAAATATTTAGTCGTGTTAATAATCCTGATTAAAAACAGGGTTTTACTTCCACATGAATCCTTTTCAGTCAAAGTTTATCATCTCGTGTGTTTTGGACAAAACTGCGTCTCTTTTCTCCTCCGTCTTCTTCTTTGGTGATAAACATCAGGAGGTTTTACGTCCTCTTAAGTCTCCTGTATTTCAACCGTATGCCAGACTTCCGAACGGATTTCCCTCACTGTCACAGCCACATGTGCCGGGCTCTAGTAAAATAAGCACTCTGGCCATAAACTTGCCAATGAGCTGTCCCCAAATAACCACATCTGTCAGCTCGGCTTAAAGAGCCACTTTAAAAGATGAAGGGACCTCAGCAGCTGCACGTCCGCTCGCTCAGAGAAGATTATTTTCTCAGCCGTGAAATGAAGAGAATCATGAGATGGATACGAGTGATGCTCGGGGAAACACCCTCTTCTTCTGTATCATACAACATGAAGTAACACTACCGAGGTGATTCCTATTACCGGCCATGTTAGATTTAAACCACTTCGTCGGCATCTCACCTCGTTACAGTGACGCCCGGGACAATAAACTGATTGCTGGTCTCAGATTGGGGCCGAGCAGCGATTTAAACACAGCTGCCGCTGGAGTCAAGACCGAGATGAGCTGAGGCCCTGAACGCAGCAGAGGAAGGCTTTGTATGGGGGGGGGGGTTCTACCTGGCCGAGCTGCGTTTCCTCGTTCCCACGGTCCTTCCTGAGCCGCAGCCCGATCCCTCTTCTCCCGATACCTCCTCTGAAATTATGAACCAAAATGTCCCCCTGAAAGGTTTAAAGGTTGGCGAGCAGGGAGGAGGAGAGGGATGAAGGCGGGGGGGAGTTGCTGTCAGCGAATCCCAGATAAGTTTTGGACGTCGTCTTTAAGAATCTCCCTGAAACGAGACTCATCGTCTGCTTGGAGCTTCGGGAGCGGCGGCTGAGAGACGGGCGAGGAGCCAGACACACTTTATCATGGCGGGAAGGAGAAAAAAAAAGAAAAGAAGATAAAATAAAACAACTTGGATCGTGGTGAAATGCCGTCTGTTCTGGATATAATCAATAGCTGAAGAAGAATCCAGTTCAGAGTTGTCTCTCATATTTCAATCCCGGCTCCTCTGTGATCAATAACAGTGAGCTGGAATCAAAGCGAGGCCTCTTTACTATTGTCTATTCAACGTTAGCAGACAAAGACTGAGGAGCCTTTGATCGCCCTGTCTGCAGGGCCCACAGCTAAACACAGACCCCATCCTCCCACTTCCACCCACCACCTTCAGGTGAGCTCTGTGTGTGTGTGTGTGTGTGTGTGTGTGTGTGTGTGTGTGTGTGTGTGTGTGTGTGTGCAGGCTAACCAAAAATGTTTCATTCGCACACACACACAGGAAAACAAAACAAAAACAGTTTTTATAGGATTCACGGGGAGAGAAGCTCTCAGG
>CAAKHC010004915.1:0-19254 GCA_901007825.1 Macroramphosus scolopax | reverse complement strand
CTACTAATTTCACATCATTAACGCCCCCATAAATGATGATTTTAGACTGCTGCAGTTAGTTTCTAAGAACTTAAGAGTTTTGATTTGACTTCGCACATGTTTCACACCTTTTTCCTGCATTTCCACGTTCATACGTCAAAGTAATGGCTTCATGCATCAAAATGTATTTGCTGAAAGCTCCTTCTGTGAAGCTGACAAGTAGCATTCCAGTCACCAGAGGAGACGATGTCCCCCTGGAGAAAATCATCTAGTTTTTCGTTGGCCTGCTCCACTAAACTTGCTTTGAACCTCGACATTAAGGCGCAAACGTCTTTTTTTTCTTTCGCTCGGTGTCATGAAAATGTCCATCTCAGTGGCTATTAATCCAGCGGCATGGGAGGCCAAATGGCACATAAGCTAGTGCCAGATACCCCGATTTCTATTCTTGTGTATGAGGAATCTGACAGGAACAAGGCACAGGTTAACAGAGTAAGACTGGGCCCTGTCTGGCCCCTGCAGGTCCTCGTCAGCATCTCTGACCCCTCTGGGTCGCGTCACAACAGAACCCAGACAAACCAGCAGCCTGTCTGCAGCAGAGATGATCAGACTCAAGACCAATGATGATGCATTCCGACCTTCACCAAAGGTATTAAATACTACACACTTCCTGGGTCCTAATTGGGCCGGGTCGCCTCTCCTCTCCTGTCAATCCCTCCTCTTTGTTTGGAAGTGGACATCATGTGGGGAATGAGTTTAATCTAAATGGCAATAAAAGATCCCAATACAGTTTCGGCTAGATCTAAATCACAGGGTGTATACACGTCTTCACATTTTTGGTATAAAGATAACAGATATTACTGCATTCAGCAGAGTATCTTGTCTCTCACGAGACGACAGTAGAGGCGATAGCAGTTATGGTCTTTGAGTAATAATCCAGATCTCAATAGATGTCTCTCAGCTGAATCATCCTCGTATGGCATTAACTCAG
Organism: Macroramphosus scolopax; assembly: GCA_901007825.1. NCBI lineage: Eukaryota > Metazoa > Chordata > Actinopteri > Syngnathiformes > Centriscidae > Macroramphosus > Macroramphosus scolopax. The sequence goes on along the minus strand of CAAKHC010004915.1, from coordinate 18,287 downwards.
CCATTGACATCGCCATGGCAACCTCTAACTGGATTTGAACCCTCCCAGCAGATTCAGATCAGCTGATTCGATGCCTCTCTGACGTCTGTGGATGTTTACCAAACAGTCGAATGACATTTCTGTCAATCGAACCTCCGTTGGAACCAAACACTATCTAACAAAATATGTTTGTACAAGATGCTGCGTTATAACACCATTGATTCATTTCTTGAGTGTAACACTGGACTAGTTTTATCACAGGATCCCTTATACCTGAATGGCTCTAAGTTCTGCCTGTGGCATCACCGCCCTGAGTCGGTGACCTTTGGTTAATGTTCAGCGCTTGAACTTCAGCATACTGTAACAGAAACTGTGAAGTCATCCCCCCCCTCGTCTGACTGCGTGTGCTCCAGCATGGGACATATTTTTCCATCGTTAATGTAAACTGAAGAGCTAAGTTTGTCCTGCCCTGTCACACAATTGTTATAAAGCCTCAGAGGGGGCAAAGCGACTACGACTACATACAGTATATACAGTATATACTGATGGACGCCATAAGAGCTCGTCAAAAATGGTGCTCAAAGATCTAGACTGCTTCCTGGTATCTGGTTGCCGTATTCAACGCTAGCTTTCCAAAACTGTGTCAGTCTTATGGATATTATTGATGTCCAATCATGAATATACTCTGCATGAGATCTGCACCCGTCAACACATCACAGAAGTGAGTTGGTGCCCGAATACTTTGACCCCCCAGCTACTTTGGTTGAGGTGCCTTTAATCATTCACTTAGTACAACACGAGGCCGGTCGTAAGATGCTGCCGCGTTCACTCAAAGTGACGACTCTTGACTTGTAACATTTGGTCTGAAGCAGCGGTCCGTGGCTGAGTGTGTAAACACGGAAGTGTTTGGGGAAGTAAAAAAAAATAATTTCTCAAAGTTGTTTGGAAATCAATCAAGGCAACAAATTCAGATAAATAGTGAGATTACCAGCAGCCTTCGTCGGGATCTGGATTGCTTGATTGATTTAAATGTAGGTCACAACCTGTGAATGTGTCTGAGCAGAGCATCCCCTACTGGTGTCATCAAAAGCCAGCTGTTAATTTGTGAAGGTGATTCATGTGCCAGTTATCACAGCGTCTCTGCTGACCTAAAAAATAAAAGGTGCATGAAAGGAAACACTCTCACGTGTAAAGAGCAGGAACTATCTGGATATTCAGACTGAGCAGCCGAGCTTAACACGAGAGAACAGTCACATACGGAATGAAAGATATAAACTTGCAGCATAAATACCCATCACAGTCACTTGTGCAATGCACGAGGCAGTTTCAGGTCCTAATTTGGAGCTTTACTGGATGTTGTTTCCTTGCAGCGTCAGACATAACTGAGATCAGTGCTGTAACACAAGGCAATTTGCTGTTAGCTTATTTAATACAAGCCGGCTTTATTTCATTTCTGGGTGACCGACTTAAATAATGGGTGAGGAGTTCAGCAAGTTCAGGAAGCAGGTAAACAAACACACAGAACAAAGGAGAAGGTGAAACTCACAGAAAGTTGAATCAGACACGGAAGTGTTCAACATAGATGAACAGAACGTGGCTGCCGAATTATCTTTATATGTGATTAAACCGGCATTTGCTGATTGACCGTCTGTCTTTTATATTTGCCAATTAAATAAAATAGGTAATTAATGTCAAGCTGGTGTGAAGCAGCGCTATTCATACGCTATTTTTAAATTAATAACAGCGTGAATATAATTCAATGATTTGATTAAAAAGGTGGCTTGCAAACTCAAAACTGTGCGAATGGGGTCTGAAGCTGAGACGGTGGTTCTGATTTTATTCATGAGGAAAGATGATGACAAGTATTGACTTTGACATTTGAGCGAAATGTCTTAACTTACAGCTCTGATTGATTTATATACATGTTCATATTCATATTAGTCCTGAGAAAAGTCAGATTCACGTCTTAACTCAATTGGGAATGGAGATTTTCTAGTATCTGTGTTTTTACTTTGTAGAAAAAGTGGTGTAACTTACAGTTTTAGAAAACATTATTTCATCATTTAAGAAGCTGTAAGAACTTAATATCCCAGTTTGGACCGAGCCGAGCTCCCACCTGGACTCTTACCTTATGCTATTGTAGATTTGTTTCGTTTCCCAATAAAGGAAACACAGGGGGTCTGGAATGTGAGGACTGTAAAAAAAAAAAGAAATAAATAACTTTGGTGCCCAATGAACCTTCTCGTTACGTCGTGGACTTAATAAGAAATGTGTTAACTGTTCAAAAATGCCAGCTATCCCTCTGCTTATGCCGTTTCACTTTTGCTAAGCTCCCCTGCAAAGATTTAAGGACCCCCTGCATCGCTTTGGAGCTCAGCAGCATTCCAAATAAGGTCCTGGTGTGTTTACACTTCCATAACTCACTCGCCAGCTGTGAAAGTTCAAAGTTTAGTAGCACTTGGTAGCTTTTCACCTTGAGCTTTCGTGGCTTATCTCACTGGAGCTTTTTTGCGCCTGAGGAACGACTCCTTGGCACATATACTCTACACAGAGCATGCAAGCCTCAGAATCTGCCGCCTTTTGCATTCTCAAGCCACATTTCTCTTCATGCACTTCTCGTTTCAAACCATCGCTACAGGCAGAAGTTTATCGTGGCATGTTGTCAACTGATTTCTGATGTATATCATGTCGTTAACCACAAGAGGACTGAGCAGCCTCATCTGTCTGCTTGTTGACAGGAACACAACAGTGTGCAGAGCATTTCTGACATTCATACAGACACCTGGCAGACTGTCAGACTTCTCTTCTCTAGAAACAATTACATGACATGATTACAGACGGTCGCCTTTGCAAGTTGCTTTTTTGGATGCATGATGTCGTGGTATAACAATTTGCAATACTAATACCCAGAATAATTGTGTACCAGGTTCAAATTAGCTGTTTAGATTGAGGATTTAGCCCCTAAATGCCTCATAACTAATATGATCCTGCAGATCAAGAGATAATTATTTACTTAAGCCTTTAATAGCCTGATAGTCAGTGCAGGGGAGCCGAGTCTTCAGGGCAGAGCTGCTAATGCTTTGATCTAATATAAAATGGGTGATTGAGTTGGGAAAACGTTCCCTCTCACATGAGGGGTTCACGTGGAGGGGAAGTGGGACAGTATTCTGCACGTGAGCCGGCAAATTAAATCAGGCGATGAGTGACTCATCACACCGTAATGGGTGCTGGGAGGTCTGTCTGCTGCTGGTAGACGGAGCTCGAGGGCTGAAACAGAGGCGGACATGAAAGATACTGCTGATAACATTAAGCTCTCCTTAGAGGATTAGATAATACAACATGTTTTTAATTCTAATATCACACAAAAAAATGTTGGCGTTCATTCAAACACTCTTGTCGGGGTTGAAAAGAAGCTTTAAGATCCTGATGTTGCACTTAACCTCATTCCACCTCATACATGAATATTTATATATGAAATGATGAATGTGAAAATAACATTATTGCTAGTTACCTCAGCAGTAAGACTACTTTGTATGGTCTCTGCAATCTCTGAACTCATCAGGAATGAAGAGCCTCTGTGGGTTTCTTGGCATCTAAATCAAACTGCCGATCATTATTAGTGTTAATGATCGTGGTTATGACCCTTATTAATTGTTCAATTCCACTTAAACCTTAATTCACTGATTTGACCCCCCTGGAGTCAGTTGATCATAAAACCTTCAGAATGTGAGACACCCTCCAACGTTGGTGTCCTGCAACATACCTGTGTCCTCTCAGCATGCATATTCATGTCAGCGGACTCGGCCGCCTGCCAAAGTGACCTTGCCGCAGGGGGCCAATGTTGTGTAACAGCTCCTTTTGTCTGATATTCATCCTCTCAATTATGCTGCAAAAAGGGGGAGTCGCAGGGAATGTGAACTGAATGTGAAGAATGCAGTTGATTGCATTTCAAAAAAAAGGAAACATTAAGGAGAACTCCATGCAGGGTCACACAGCATCCAGTGGTGAGTCGAATAGAAAGTAGAGCTCGAGCGAGGTGATTCTGTACGTATGTGTTTAGTAATCCAACGTGTTACTTAATGCAACAAACATCTAAGTGAACGACATGCTGCACGATGTCTGACAAACCTTTCCTGCCAACAAACCTTTCCTGCCCACTACACTTGCACCAAGCACACCAGGTGTGCATATGTGCTATACACTTTTTATTTACATGATGCCAAATCATAAAATAAGTTCTCAGGGTATTTTTCATATAGAGTATCTTTAGACCAGCCTGTTTCTTAATGTCCTCGGTGTGTTTGAGGTCAGTGTATTTCTTGCCAATTACAGGGGTCATACTAGAACAAACTTAAAATGTGACATGCGTCCAGAAAAACACTTACGGTAATAACAATTGTGAAGCTTTTGATCTTTTATCAAACAGGTCGATCATGGCGGTGCAGCAAGTTTCGAGGTTTCACCCTGAGTATTTGAAGGCCACTGGGTATTCATTGAGACTACTATAGCTTGTACAGACTACAATATCATACTTGATATAATTCACTTCGAGTGTGTTTGTCTACAGTCCACTAGAGGGCAGTATGGGAGCGAGGATGCCAACCTGTTGGATTTAGAGTTGATTCTGGGGGAAGAAGGTGACCTGCATGTCAGGTGTAAACTGGTGAAGATCCTTCCTGATAACACTGAAATTGGCAGGCGGGGTGAACTTTCACCCTCCATCACAGAGGTGCCTCAATAGGCAAGTTCACATTTCATCACCGGTTTGGCCGAAATGAGTCGCGGGATCCAACATGATTTCAAATGTAAACTTAAACTGAATAATGAGGCAGAACAAGAAATTCTTTATTTTGTATAACAAATGAACATTCAATATCAATAAATTATATTAAGTTTTGCCCTAAGAAAAGATGTAAACTTGAACAGTATATTCTGAACACAAGTCATGTAAGTGGTAACTGGCTCTATGTGAACTAGAGAAGATAACGTGGTCATTAACATTCAGATATGAGACGAATAAATTAAATTAACACAAATGGTATCAATAAAAATGACAATTCTTACAGTAACATAAACGCTTCAGACTGAGCTCACTGCTGCCGTGAAAACATTTTGATGTACAACAGAAACAACTGGTTACTTGTGCTTGTGTTCCAACGGAAACATACGGACACGTCGTTTGTGCAAATTCCTCACGAACATCAACTGGATTTCTTAGACATCAGAACAGACGCACCAACAGAGAATAAGGCGTCAGAAGTTTTACATGGTACAAAGTTTGAAGAACATATCGACCAATAGGAAGGCTTTAAGTAAGAAACAGTACAACTACAAATGAACTCTGACATCTCAGTCTTATTTTGTAGTGTTGACACGGTGCTCATCCGTTCTGAGGTGCAGCTCCATCAGTCCTCCTGCTTCTTGAGGAAAAACTGGAGCGCCGAGTCCCACTGGTCTCTAGGAAAGCGGTTGGACAACTCGCAGTAATCCAGCAGCTGGAAAGCTTTGAATGGGAGACAGGAAAGAGACACCACATTAGACCGGGTGTCCGACAGAAATCCTTAATCCCTTTAAAACTGATGAAATGTACAGTCTGACCCCACAAACCCAGTGTGGTGCAGAGAGAATCACCTCATAGCCAAACTTCTTAAATAAAGTCTTCAATGCGATAACATTTTAACAGATTGGGGACCAAGTCATTGTTTCTCCCGAACCGAGTCCGAATCAACACAGGCAAGTCTGAAGTCCAAAACTTTGGGCTTCGAGTCCTAAACACGTCCTTCTGACGTCCTTCTTAACTCGTGTGCAGCCTTTTGGAGAGAAAGAGTTATAGAGTGAACTATACTCTGTTTTAGTCTCCTCGGCCAGCAGCAGCTCAGACTCATCTGACTCCTTTTCTGTGAGCTTCATGTAACATCTAAAGCAAAACCTTGTAACAAACAAAATGCCACGACAGTAATCAGTTTGAGCACTGCTGCTCTGGACTCACAGCTCCAATCGTTTAGTCAGAACTCAGCACATCAATACAAGAACTGAAAACAAATAAGAAGTTCAAACAAGGAAGCAGCAGGGATCCTGTCTGCACTGACAAACAGCTTCCTGCTCCGCTCCTGCAACCACCAAAGTGGAACTTTAACCAGGGAAGTTAAGTTGATTCACTAAACACTTTTTATCGCATCATTTTTAATATTGAGGGCTGGGGGAGAGCGTCAAGTCTTAAAGTTGAGGGGAAAGTCTGTTATGATTTTGTTGAGGTTGAGTCTGATCCCATTTAAGATGGTGACTCGTCCACAGCTTTGAAGTATTGTTGAATTAATTGGAATTGTAGTATTTGTGGGGGAAGCACCACTTTCTCGTACAAGTAAAAAAACAAAGTAAACGGTGAAGCAGCACAATCTTATGGAATTAGAAAAGAAGCATTAGACTGCTGTAATAGTAAACTGCAGGTACTGGCTGTGTTTATTCAATTTGAAATGAATTCAAAAAGCAGTACACACATACAGATACAATTAAAACTTCTACTTCAGTGTCATCCCATTTTAATTCATCAAATCTTTTCAGTGTGACAAAGATCCATCGTGGATGAAATCGTTTTCCTCCCAGGAATGCTCTTGAGGTTAACCCAACAATGAGGGCGGCGGGGCAAGACGCCATGCATTATTTCTTTGTTTGAAAGAAATGACAATAGCTTCTCTCCCTTTGACTGGAAGTTAATCGGTGTCTAAACAGTGGTGCTTGCAGAGTGGTGAGGGGCGGGTTGTCAGGGGAAGATGAAGGAGACAAGCTGTTTACTGGGAGTTGAACCAGTGGCAGGTAAATCCACCGCAGAGGAAGACATTTATCTTTGTAAAAGCCGCCTGTTACAGATTCACCGGAGTCCGAATGAACAATCAGTCAGCTGTTGCAGACACTTTCCTTCTGATGTGGAAGTTACTGGGTGCTGGATGTTTTTGTCTTATCAGAACAATGTACCACTGAATTTTGCTTTCATATACGGAGTGTTTCACCATGTCTGAACTACCTGAATGAATGTAGCCAGCAGCACACAGCTCATCTCCTGCTGCAGGATGACCTTGTTCGGAGAGTTGTTGTAGCAGGCCGAGATGAGAGAGGGGAACAGCACTCTGATGAGGCGTGGGTGGCTGAAATACTGGAAGGGCAGCTGACACAGTTTCTGCAGCACGCTGGGCTGGCGGCCAGACTGCACTATCACCTAGAACACACAAGGAGCAGGGCAACTCAGTCACTAAGCCTGCCAGTGGCACTGCTGGTTGTAAATCACCGCCCTGTGCCCCTCCCACATGTAAATCTGCCACTAAAACAACACACAAACAGCCATTAGGAGGAGACCCGGGGAGGCGGGGCACGCTCTCCCGCAATACAATTACAGGCTATAAAACACGAGGAGATGTTGTGTTCTTCCTTTGTGGCAGCGGCCATGCGGAGATGCTGTAACATAAGAGGGAAATGAGAAATGTGAACTGATGTCATCATTAGCAGTTAAAACTTCACTTTCAAGTTGTTGCATGAAGCTCTTCAAGCAGCACAGAATCAACCTGTGGGAGTGAAGCTCAGGTTGAGAGGGCACTTGCAGTGCAACAGGGCTATGAAGTTGGGGGTGTCGGGTGAAAGGTAGGAGGGGGAGCAAAACCAACAGTGTGGCCGTCCCTACTTTAAGAAATGAGCAATACAATTAATGAAACGTACCCCCTGCGGACCTCCTGCTCTCCATCACAGCAAGTCAATCACATGCTATCACATCTGCGCCAGCGATATTAAAACCAACTCCCATGTCCCGGTAATGCTCGGGGGATCATGAGCCTGGGGAGACCCTCAGCAATCCTCTCAGAGCGAGGGGGTCAGCATGGTAAATCCTGGATGAAACAAAAAGCTGCACCACTTTACAGGTACAGAACACGGAACTGGAGGCTCAACGACAATGAGAACCAGAGGGGGCAAGAGGTCCCGCAGTCATAGTGACATAAATTCACAGGATTTACAAGATTCTAAAAATACACTCTAATACTCTTCCATTGGCTTCTCCTTTGATAGTGCACTCCAACTTTTCGCCGAGGGGTAAACAAAGCGATAATTCATCACTTTTATCAGTTCAAGGTGAAGCGCCTCAGCGCCGCCTACAGCCGCATTTAAAGGGGACAAAACGGTGAGATTCTCTTATCAACATTTGTTTAAAAAAGTCCACACAACACATCTCAAGCTGTCTGAACCTCAATGCAACTGCTTAAATGTGTGAGGGACAATAGATTTGTCAACCTTAGATCCAAGTGTTAAATACTCACAGCTAAGAGAACATGTGGTGTTTATTACAGAGAGCAACAGCAACTTGAGAATAGTCTTGTGTATGTAAAAAAAAACAGAAAGAAAGAAAGAAAGTGCACTGTGAATGTGTGCAGAAACTGTGAACTGTGGGAGGACAAAATTCCCACAATTCCTCCAACTTAAGGGTTTTTTATCACGAAGGAATTTGGTAGTAGCTGGACAAATTCATCCACTAATGGAAGGAGAAAAAGGAGCAGGCTCTGGTTGTTTTCAAAAGCGGTGCTGCTTATTTTCAGCGCATGTAGTGTTTTGTGTTTTCAAGCTACTTTCCACTAAATCCTAAGTCATCACATTCATCTTGCGTATTGGAACACTGCCCAAAAAACAAACTGGCAAATTTTATGCAGCTAAATTCATTAGAAAGTCAAAATCACTGTTGTGCATGAGGCTAAAATGTGTTTTAATCCAGAGCATTTATAGTTTAGGTGTCATGATTTAACACAAGACAAAGTGTTGGATATTTGAGCTCGGGCACGGTGGATATTCAGCCCACAAATCATATCATAATCCTCCACTACACACAGTTCCATCTTTTGCTGCCTAAAGAAATTGCGCCCCCCTCAAGTGCCTGCTGCAGAAAGACATAAAACAAAGCCTGGTGGCAGCATGAGATGTGAGTTAACAAAGAAGCAAAGTCCCCGGCCAACTTTCTACGCCTCTCAAATGGTTTCCAACTCTCCCAGTTCAGCTGAAGTATCTGCAGCTTAAGGTCTGGCATCATAAAACTAATAACATGCATCTGAACCCATGCATCTGGCCAACGTATTACGCAGACCCTGCAAGGAACTCAAGTGTCTCTGCTGCTCTGTTCTTTCTTAAGTTCACAGAGCTGGCGTTTTCAAACAGTGACGCGTTTTATGACGCTTCCATTACATAACTTCCTCACTGTCCACAATGACAACAAAGAGTGTGTAAAGTTAATGTTCTGAAAAGCAAACACATTCCTGGGAAAACCCAGTGTCGAAGCGGAAACCGAGCTAAGGCAGGTTGAAGGACAGAGGGGGGAAAAACAGCCGTCATCCATCCATGTAATTCAGGTTAAAGCCCAAATAGCATGTTTATTACAAAAGCTCGAGGCTGCAGCACCACTGGAAAGTCGTTTTATTAATGCCATGCTGCACAAATCTCAGCACGAATTTGTAACGCCACAAAGAGGAAAAGAAACAATGTATGGTGGTATAACCGTTCATCAATGTGTCTAGACAGCCCAAACACCTCACAGGAACCAGAGTCAGAGCAGGGCCATATATCTGACACTTGAATCCACAATATAAACCAGATTCATCGGCGTGGTACTACCTTACTGATAAGAAGCAGCACAGGCAGACACAACAAACAAAGTTGGTCTGTTTAGTGCTTCTTTACAACATTTCCAATAGCGGATTGAGACTTGCAACAGCCGCAATATAAATTACCTTTGAACAAGTGAATTCAAGCCACACAGACAATGACAAAGACACTCCAACTTGACTTTTAGGGTAATTGTCAGCTGTCTGAAAAAGCCTATAAAACCTGGTATTTACACAATAAAGCTCAATAACTCTTTATTCATCTGTGAGCTGATGCTGTCATGCCGCACCAGATCCTGCTGCTGATAATCCCGCTCTGAAATGATCCTGATGACAGTATTAGAGACAAATGGAAACTCCTCACAGAAAAGGTTTGCAGGGATAAAAACATCCTCAGCTTCACTTAAGTCGGTTGGACCTGCGTTCACCCTTGAGGCGGAGTGTAAATCATCGACCGAGCTAACAATCAGGCCCTCTCCTGCCAGTCAGTGGAGAGTGTGTCTGTCTGCGTCTCTCTGCCTCTGTTTACTCTGCTGGGTGATACAGAGTGTACATTCCCTGATGCTGGCTCCCTATGGTCTGCGCGAGCTGCACTTACCCCGCAGGCAGCGAGGGCTTGGCTGTCTTGGCAGTAATGGACTGCTGAAGGGAGCGTTTCAACATCAGGTTAACAGGAATTACAGGCCTACAAACCTGGCTTGGGCCTGCAGGGCAGAGGAAACGCCCTCATAGAGAATGGGAATAAGGGGAATGACCCAACAGGTAAGGCTCATCTATGGAGATGTGTGTGGGACCTATAACTCATCAAATGCTTATTGATGTAAAGAATTATGAAATATAAGCACGGAGGAGACAGGAGACAAATTATCCCATTACATTGATAACACATTGAATGTGTGTGTGTGTGTACTGCTGAGGCAACAGCCTTTGTGTGCTTGCTTGTATCGAGGTGTGTGTGTGTGTGTGGCCATTTTCCATGTACTGAAAAAAAAAAAGCTTTCTTAAGATTTCCACACTCTCAAATTGCTTGTGTCTTTCTAAAAAGCAAGCGGGAATCAGGCGGGTTAACATGTCAACAGTTTACAATTACAGTTCTGTCAGCTCAAAGATTCAACAGATCATCACCGCCGATGATTCACAAATGAATCACTGTGTTTAAACACAAGGAGATTACCGGTACATCTCTGTTCAGGGAGAAAAGGAAGTACGTTTACATGTCAGTTAAAAAATTGTTTTTTTTTTTGTTCTGCTTTTTGTGCGAAGGTCTCCATGGACGCACCTAATAGACAATGAGACATATGGCTACACGGCTTAGTGGCCCCCGTGAGCAGGAACACACTTGAAAAACACACAAGCCTACATATGTCACTCTCGCAATGGCCTTTTATGTGACAAGGTGAATTATTCATGCCCCCGGAGCAGGGGGAATACATCACTACGGAGAGCACTGCTTCAAAGTTCTGCTTTTTATGAGCAGCCTTATTTCGAGAGCATATATATAAACAAAAGCTGGTGCGCTGACAGTGAATCAGCAGTCTGTGCGACCGCACAGGCCTCTGGTCGGGCGCTTTTGTGTCCTGCCAGTGCTTACATTAGCTTGAGAAAAGCTCAAGCTGCTCCAAATATTCTCCTTAACGCCATCCATCTTGGTGCGGAACTGAATGGACGCATTCCAGGAACTGGACCACTGGCAAGGATCAGCTCTGTGTGGAGGTTGCGTGGGATCTTGTTTCCCGAAAATCTATTTTTTCTTTTAAGCCAAATTCTTAAACCCCTCAAAGTAAGAGAGAGAGGTTTTTTTATGTTAATAAAGATTTTGTTAATTGCAAATTAGAGTAATGAAAGATTTCGCGCTGAATTAGCAACTCAAACATTTCTTTGCCAAATACAGTCAAGCTTGGCTGCTCATTTAATGTTGCTGTGGGTGCAGAAAAACAAATCATGTTGCACACTTGAGTTAATCTTAAATTGAATTAGTCAATATGACTTGCAAATTAGCTCCACAATGACCAGCAAATGCTAATTCTGTACATCAGGCTAATTGAATTGAATGGGAACCCACTGGAGAGCTAAGTGCTGCATAGTGGTGGCGTTTTAATTAGAAGTGCAAAATCTGGCAAATTAGAATCAGTAATCAGCCTATAAATTGTTTCCCGGGGTGATTAACTGCGACTGCGAGGACATAAATGACATATCACAGGTTTGAGACTCAAGCTGTAGCTGCTGCCTGTGTGGGTCAGGCTTAACATAATCAGAGCCCAGCCAACTGTAGCGTGGCTAATCAGGGGCCCGGTAGTAGGGCCATGCATGACAGCCAATTACACAGCAGCCAGGGCCGCATCACGCTCACTTCCATGCAGCCCCTTAAGTGGATGTATCAACGAGGCGAGCACGCCGCCCTGCTTTACCAGCGGGGAACAATGGGTCCCTCTGTGGGACAATAGACGACATAAAGACGACAGGCGGGAAGGTGCCAAGGCATGAATCTTTAAACAGGTGCTTTTTGTTCAAATTTGACAAATAATACCTGAGCAGGAAAATAATAAGATGACTCCCACCTGAAAGCACTTACATCATATTATCCAATTTGAAAGAAATTACACCTATGACATGATCCTGTTAAAATATCAAATATATTTCAGGTTTCTAGACGTCTGATTTAGTCAAGATTTTATTCCTGTGTATCCACTTCGAGCTGGTTTACCTGGTTGTCCGGGTGGTTAACGGTGAAGTATCCTACACAGATGATGACCTCATGGAGCAACTCGTCAGAGGAATGCTGGGTACAGTACCAGAGCAGGGAGCTAAAGACAGGCCCTCAGCTCCTAGAACAGACTGGAGGATTGCACACAAAGCTCGTCAGTGTGGACCGCAGTGATGACTGATTACATACCTCAATGCAATAACAATGAAGGAATAAAACGTTTAATATTTCTTACTGGTGGGATCACACACAGTGTACCAGTATAAGCAAGTCACGTAGAGTTCCACCATAAAACACCCCGAACCTGCTCAGAAATGAGAAGCTCGGGACAGTTTACAGACAATATTTATTAAACATGTCAGTGTGACACAAGATCATCGCAGTCATAGTTTGAGAATTGTAACATCCATTAACACGATACCTTAGAAGTTGAGTGATATTTATGCATTCAGTCAACGGATCTATCAAACTCGCTGCAGAGTCAGTCGGAAAAGACAAACGGGAAAGCCACAAAGCGAAGTGGAAAGCTCCTGGTGTTAACGTTCTCCCCTTTTTCACAGATTTTGCTGCAAAACCCAGTTATTTATACTGCATTTGACCCCTGTGAAATGCCTTTCCAGAGATATAACTGGAGGCCGATGCAGCGGTCGAGTTAACTGCCTGGATTCTCATCATCCATCCAGTGCAACGCACGTTAGCTTTGTGCTTTGTGGCAACGTGAAACACAAGGTGATTACAACTTCCAGCCAAAAAAAAAAAAAAAAAAAGAAGCATTATTTAAAATGTTCATAAAAGTCCAAGCAGGGAAATGCTTTCATTTCCAGCTGTTTCCAGTTGCCTGAATGTGGCGGGTCAGTGAGAGGAAGCCGCTTCAAAGTAATTACCACAAGACATTAAAATAATTAACAGCATTCTCGCATGCTCTCGTGCCTTTCGGTCTGCGTGGAGACTCGGCGGAGTGAAGCTGTCGCCCTCTCCTCCTCGGGTGTGTAATGTACGGCCCGACATACAGTGCTAATCACTTGCGCTCCGTCCTAACTGCTAACCCACTGGGATCCATTCAACCCCTGCAACTGACTTCGGGTCAAAGGGCACCAATGTTTATGTCCACAGGTCAGCTTTGTCCTGAGGAAAGTAACTTCTCCTCTAATAGCGCCTAACAAAGTTGCTGGCGTAAATCTGATCACGTATACAGATTTACTAAATCCAGAGAAGATAATTAAATATTTGTAGGCATCTTTATGCTCGCCTGCTGTTAGTCATAAGGAAAAAGTCCTTTATATTCTTAGTGAACACCAGCATTTAATGCCGATACAAACTAATCCTCCAAAAAAAAAAAACATAAACTGTGAAAACCATTGAATAAGTTTAGAAAAATCTGCATCTTCACCACAGAGAAACATGCTCAATAATATTCACACCTGAAAAGAAAGAAATATCATCTATAAGGTATTTTTAACTTGCAAAAAGTGACAAAATCTATGTTTAATGTGGATACCTGGAAGGCAGATAGGTCAAGTAGGGCAAAACTGTTGAGGAAGCGGATGCCTTGGAAAGCCACCTGGATGACCCCGGGGCTGTAGGGCTCTTGACTCTGGGAAGCCGACTCTGGTAAGAAACTGTGCAGCAGGATACAATACAGAGTGTGCACGACTCCCACCAGGTCTGTGGACTGCAGCAGAGCCGTCAGTCCAGTTGGGTCCTGACGCTTATTGTCAAATATACTAGGAGGAGCACAGAGGAAGAGGGAGAGAGGGCAAATGTAAAGTCAGAAAGACCATAACTGGATGAGCCACTTGACAAATACACAACAGAACACTAAGTAATACTGCAGAGCATTGGGGCCGTGCAAATTCTTCAGCCTGAGGATGCAAATAGCTGTTTACCAATCAAGACCTCAGTGACTTCTAGATATACTCAGGAGACAAAGTGTTGCCTTCAGATAAGAGATACCACTCAGTTAGCACTGCTGCACTACTTGCACCAAGCTCTAAATGTGTTGCACATCAACATGTTGGATCACAGTTGCTCCGGTCTTTTATATGTAGATTATATATATATTATTATAGTATTGAGCTGAATGACAAGGTGCTGAGTTAAGATGCTACCCTGGTGGTTAAAGGGATTGGTGACATCACCCCTTGACTGCACATCACATTCAACAACAGTACCAGAGGTGATGCTGGTGAGGAAAAGGAGGTACCAACTTTCTTTGAATACAAGCTTGGCAGTATAGAGAGATGCTTCAAAAGACCTGAGCACTGATTTAAATCCTGTTTCGCATCAGTGTCAAACACATGTTCACATTCTCGAGACATTTCAAATGATGAGAGAAAAAAAATAAATATTGGGATGAAAATATTTAAAAAAAAACTGAATATTAAATAATTCTTTAATCTTGTCGTTGTATACAGAATTAACCAGACACCACAATAAACCACGTCTTATTTGACCTTAAGAAAACACTGGAAAAATGTGAAAAGAATGAACGCAGTAAAGGCATCGAGTCTTGATTGACAGCAGCAGTACCGAAGGCTCCAATGAAAACCTGCGGTTGGAACAGATATAATTTGAGAGTACAGCACCAGCTATGATTTGCAGCCGTAGAATGGAGGGTGTGTGACCTCTGGATGGAACCTACCATGCGTGCTGATACTTGATGTTAGCCAACAGGCCCTGCGTGAAATATGCTGCTGGGCTAGAACACAGCCTCCTAGTGCCATTATAATCCCCTGACACAGCAACTGGCATGGCAAAAATATTCTACAAGCCCACTGAACATTCTTGTAGATGACACACAGAGAATCTTGGCAGAACGGAGCTCGTTGGCTGCTGGTCTTCACAGATATACTGTGCCAAACATAGTGCTACCTGGCCTCTGCCATGCCAGTGTAAAGCAGCTGTTCATAGTTACAGCAGCACCTTGCAGCTGGTAAGCTACCACAGCACCGCCGGGTGACGGAGAAAACACAATGACAAGTTCTGGGAGGAGAAAAGATGAAGGCTGTATCGAGATTATAAATATCTTGGTAGAAATATTGATTTTATTCTTACATTTAAAAAACAAATAACGATGGTGTCAAATGCAAAATCGTCAAATCTCCCCCTGAAAAGCTGTAAAGTCAGTATACCAGCAGGCCTTTAAGGTGCATGACAGGAAGCCAAACACCCATCATCATTGTTACTGCATGAGAAACAGAAATGAACCGAGCTGGGACAACATTATCTCATTTGCAGGTGCTCGTCTTGCCCCTCTCCTCCTCTTGGTGCTTTTATAAAGCAGAAAACATCTGATGATACACATGATAGGTCCGCGGCAGGAGTGGATTGTATGAACAGGACTGCCTTTGGACAGTCAGCTGTTTCAGCGTCCCTGTAACTTAACACCAAATAAATACATAGTAGTAGACGATGGGAAGTTGTTATGTAAACAAAATGCTTCACATGTTTAAATTGCTCTCTGTTATCCGTATTGAGCACAATAATTAAAATGCTTAAAACTCATTCTACATAATGCACGACATCAAAGCATATCCCGGCTACCGCGGTCCGCATCTCTTTTCCTTTTAAGTGAGGATACGTGGTGCTGATGTCCCTCGGTGTGACTGTGTGCTTAGCCTCTGTCAGCGGCGCCACTGAACCTCTCTGAGTGGAGGTCACCGTAGCACATGTGGGTGGGCTCCCCCCGAGCTGGAGGCTAAGGTTTATGGTGACAGAGCGCTGGGTCAAGTAGATGCCTATCTCTATCTGCAGTAACGACAGCTCTGCTAGCTAGCTGGCTGGAGGAAACGACATGCTGGATGATGACCGTCTTTGTTTGAGTAACCACGAGTCCCGTCTTTATGGACACTTGTGACATTAAAGAATTGACGGTGACTCACTGTTGGTCGTTAGACACACAGAGGTGTGTGTGTTTGAGAAAGATCGGGAGATTGCAGGGATGTTTAATTGGTGTAGCAGAGTGAGAGACGTGCTCACCGTCCAGTCACGACAAAGCACAGCTTACACATGCTGTGCAGCAGTGCTGAGGCCTGCTGGAGGAAGGCAGACATCTTGGGGTGCTCGTCTACGGGACTTTGGACTGACAGGAAGCAGCCGTACAGCTTGTCAATCAGACCCATGTTTACGACGTAGCTGGAAGAAACACAAGAGGAGAAACAACATGCAGTTAAAACTAATTTACCATGAGACATACTTTGTAAAAAGAACAAATCTGTCTCGGGCAAACAAAAGCCTTTACTGTGCATACTTCCACAGCTCTGCAGTGGAAAGACGATACCGCACCTCAGCCCTCCACCCTCAGCCCTCCACCCATTACTGTGATATCTCCAATTTGTCTTTACCAATGACAGGTCTCGTGATCATGTTCCCTGTAGTCTTTCAGCCACAATTCACTCCTAATAGTGTCATTAGAGGGCTGTTGTGGCCCCTGTGCCAGCCACGCTGTGGGCCCCAGACAGTTTGGTGACCTGGGGCTGTCTTCTCACAGTTCCAGTATGCCTGAAGCTTCGACTCAGCTCGGCCACTGTCGCTCAACTCGTCACTGCCTTGGCTCTTGGCTTCTTTTTGCAGACCTTTTGCGTCAGTCACTCACTCATTGAGGACAGGTGATCGTGCCCATTTTCCACAGCAGGTCATATGACACTTGAACCAGGTTCCATTGTTTTGACTTGGACCCCTTCCACAGATTGACTTGGGCTGAAAGGATCTATCGTCACATTGCCTGTTTTGTTCAATGTCTACCGTGTGTTTGACAACCTGCTCGTTGGTCACACTCGCCACTTGGAATTGCATCATGTAGGACTGAATCAAAGGCACTATAGTGAAGTCCCACTAATGACTGAAGACGCACATCTAAATTGCATCCCAAAGTCGGAGTCCCATCCCCCTGAACTGGTGTAACACTGAGCTTCAAGCCATTATTTCTGCAACTATGCATGCAAATAGAATCAGGCTGATACAGCTTTTACATCAGTCCTCCTCTGTACTGCCCGTCTGAGAGATATCTTTCCTCCCAAGACTCTCTGGTAGCTGGAGAATGTTCTGTCAAGCTGTTTGACTGCTGCACGCGTTGTAAAAAAAAACTCTAATTGGACTTCGACTATGAAATAATTCAGGTTAAATTAATCAGAAGATGCTGATTACATGGCGGTGTCTTATCATTGCAGTCCATGTAAACCTAGACGAAGCTAAAAGCACTTAGTGAGAGAGTAAAAGAGAGTCAAAGAGCTAAAGAGCTTAAGAGAGTGTTTTAAAAAAAGCTAAAAATGTTTTGATCTTTTGTCCTTCCTCAATAGTAAAAGACATTATACAAGGCAGTCGAGGTAAATCTTCTGCCTGTACTTGGGATTACCAGTCTGACGACACCATCTTTCTCAGGCCCTCCCCTGTCTCCAGGGTTACGACTGGGTCAGTGGATGAGAGTGGTGGGCCTGTGCAGCTGCTCCAACCAGATGAATCATGGCTTGTGGGAGGGATGGTGGGAAGACTGCACTCTTCTAGAAGGCTTCTTCAGGCCTGGCCTGCATTTCCTCATAACCTACATTTCTCCAGCACAGCGCCACTCCTACAGTCAGACCCACACAGCCAGCTCAACTGCCAGGTTCAAGGGGACCTCTCAAAGCCCTGGAAGTGCTCTTTGTTTACGCTACTTTGTGGCCCCCTAGAAACTGATTTTACTTGAAATGTGGCGCTGAATGTGTGGAAAAGGTAGAAGCTGGAAAGATGCCAGAATATTGGCTCATTCTCACACTACTCCCATTCTAACAAGACACCAGTTGGTCCATTTCCAAGAAATCTGACGTTATGTTCACGTAAGTCAAGATTCTGAGGAAATCAGAGGCTGAACAACTCTCGGCTCCGTGGGGAGTTGTGGAGGAGGGATAAACTATACAAGTTAAGACGCTCATGAGAGGAGTAAAAGTGTTGCACAGCAGTGCAGCAGAGCAATGTGAGAGATGTACAGATACAACAAG
>CAAKHC010004913.1:63085-76852 GCA_901007825.1 Macroramphosus scolopax | reverse complement strand
CAGTCACACACACACACGGAGGTGCTATGTCGGGGAGGCAGACCCCCTTCGCTTGCAAGAGTTTACGAGAGGTGATTCAGGCCTGCAGTGCTTGAACGGTAATTTGCATGCTCTTTACGGAAATCCAAGAGAGCAGGAGAGAAAAAAAAAACAGTTTATCAGTCGCCATATGTTCAAACATGGTGCCGTCTGTCGCTCGGGGATAAGACCCTATCTGTATCATGGCCTCCTGCAACACTCAGCACATGAGGCAGGCGGTAAACACAACGTCCTTCTGTGTATTTAAATTGGTGTGTGTCTGTAAATGTGCCTGGTATGATCTGGCTGGCCGACAGAGACGAGCTGTGAGTCCGACCGGCTTCTCCGCTGCAGGTCTGACAATGCTCGTTTGTTTTCAGGGTCGACCACGGAAACGAGCACCAATCAGACCACAAGCCGCTCGTGCTACGCAGGCGTTACAACAAACAGAAGCTGAAGCCATCAGACAGGCTGGAGACGCTTTCACAAGGCGGACCGATGATAATCCAGACCGCCAGACAAAAGTAAATCCTGGCAAAAACTCTTGAGTTGAGCAAATAAATCAGATTTTTTTTTGTGTCTATCAAGCTTGTTGCTACTCGAAGTGAGTTGACGTGTCACAAATCACTCTTACACCAACATGAAGGGGGTGTAGAGGAATGTGCCCCCTGCAGCAGATCCATGAGTGTCATCATTCTGCACAGTGAATGTCAAGTATCATTCAATTTATACACGTTTTTTTTGGGTGCATTTGAAAAACAGTTTTGTTTACTTGTGTGTTATCCTGAAGGGTTTTAACAGCTGCAGGCTTTGCCGGTAGCGGCCCCGTCTCTTTGGACCCCTCTCCACCGCCGCGCCTGCTTCCTCCTCTTCCAGCTCGGGTAGCGGCTGCGGGGAGGAGAGCGGCAGGCCCTCCACCCAGCCGGCTGCTTCCAGGGCATCAGGGAACATGGCCGACCCTCTGGAGAGAGAACAACAGATCAGAATCCTGATGGTTTCCAGAACGGTGACAACAAATGTGCAAATATATAACAACAAAATCTAGCGTTCTGTAGAACGATCCATTATTAATCTGGTTAGTAAGTATTGTTGAAAATGAGTGAAGAATTTATCAGCTGAAGAAGTGAACTTTGGCTTAATTAAACAATTGTTTGATTGGCGATGCTGCTGCTTGTTAATTTTCTGTAAAAGATTCCATTTATTAATTAACCGCCGACTTCTCAGTGGGGAACCAATGAATGAAACACTGTAATCTGCAGGTTCTCTTTCATTAACCTCGGAACAATTACATAAGAGCAGAGCTTTGCTGAATCACCCTGTGATCGTGCGTTGACTTGAGGAATCACCTTGCTCGGAGGTCGCGTCCCCTCTCTCGGCGTACATCTAAAGTGCTTATCTATTTAAAGACGACCTGCGAGCGGCCGCAGGAGCAGACATGTGAGCCGCCCGCTACGTCCCCGCGCTGTCACTGATCCCCTCTACGGCAAAGCTACGTGACAAGGTCGTGCCGGCTCGGTGTGGGGTGCAGATCGACTGTACACACAACGTGGTCAATAACAGGCCAGAACTTCTGCTGCAACAAACAGTCAGTGTTCCTGTGAACGTGTGACGGCAACCGTGCTCTGCGGTTCAGGGGGGGAGAGAAGCATGAAAAGACGTGTTGTGTTTCCCTCTGCCACCGCCGTGTCTATATCATGTGAAGTTCGTCATATGGCTGTGAGGTCCTCAGATCTATTTTTAAGCGAAGGCCGCATGTCGTTCATCACAGTCGAGGCTGTGCAGCCCTGCAGACCAGGACTTGAACCACAGGCAGGAATCCAGAGAGGGTTTGGAGACTAAACCTGCTGGACAGGTTTAATCCAAACGATAGTCTGGTACATTACATTATCATTCAGTGGAGCAAAGTCAGAGGACTCCCCAGATATATACATCCATCTGAAACAACAGATTAACTGATAATATAAACATTAGAGTTTGTTAGCTAGTGAGACGGAAATCTCAACAACAACAACAAGCCTGCAGATCTGAACTTTATATAAATTTCTCTTGGAAAACAAAGTTTCTCCAGAAATTATCCAGGAAAAACACAACAAGTGTTAATTCAAACGATACCGGAAAGTTACAAGTAGAAAGTAACTTGGGTAGCAACAGTTAATAAAGAAGGTAAACAAACAAACAAACAAACATGACCATAGAAATATAACTTTTTTTTAACATATAGATTGTTTGTTTTCTCCTGCTGACCTCAGTATTGATCAGTGCCTCCAACTCCAGGAAGAAAAATAATCAATAATCCTCTATATATAGACAAGTTGTGAGCAGGTCACCGAACATTCACCAGTTAGCTTCCCAACGCTCGGTGTCACTTCACGAGACTGGAGAGGGAAGAAGTTCCCATCCAGTGACAGTTTATAACAAACACTGATCAACTTATCAGTTATCACCGTCTCATCAGCACCATCATCATCATCATCATCATCTGATTGTCTCTGTTCCATCTATAACTGGTAAAAGTGTCGTAAAGTTGAATCACCGACCTGACTAAAGTTTTCTTCCACTTACATTCAAGTGTCTCGGAACAAATATCAGCTGTTGTTGTTCAGGAGCAGGAAGTGCTGCCGAAGAGGCGGCTGACCATGTTGTCTCTGCTCTAAGTTTTGCCGGTAAAGGTGGAGGAGGAGGAGGAGGAGGAGGAGGACGCGCGCACGCTCATCTTCCTCAGCTCCTCAGCGCTGGATGAAAACACGAACAGGAAACATGATCAACTTGACGCCTCACGTGTGCGCGGGACGCGCCGCCTCCTCGCGGCGGTGGACGAGGCTCCGGTTCGCCGACACACGCGGCTCCAGCTCACTGTGGGGAGGTTACAGTCAACTTTACACTGTTCACAAGTGTTTTGGAGACAGTTCACTATTTCTTCTGCCGGTGCCCGCAGGGGAGATGACTTCCTGGTATCAGTCTCCGGGAACGATGCCCCGCACGTCACCGTAGTAACTGGAATGCTAATGAGGAAGTACAGGGGCGAGATGGACAGGGGGCGGGACCAGCGCCATGCAGGGAGGGCGGGGCCCCCCAGGGGGGGAATGGCCCCCAGGGAGGAATGCCCCCCTCCCTCCCTCCCGCATTTCAAGTTGGTTTAGGTTCCTAAAAGTCTAGAACAGCATAGTAACCACATCTTTGGCTCTGCAAAGCTACTTTTAAAAAGGACCAGCTCACAGAAAAACACATGTTGTAAATACATAAATACATTGAGCTGCATACCCAGAACACGAGCTACGTAACCACATGAAACACTGACATAATATATGTAATTGAGTTTATTAAGGTGCTTTGATGGCGATTATTATTCATGTTTTTGACTTGAACATGAGTCAGCAAGGTTCTAGTGCATGTGTGTGCATGTGTGTGTTTGTGTGTCCTTGCGTAAAGTAGGGGAAGGTTGACACTTTTCAGTGGGTTTCCCATTTGGCATGTTTGTATGCACAAATGTCATTGAAGCGAGAGATGAAGAGATAAGAGATCTTTTGTTGAGAGAAAAAAAACAAGATAATAAACTGTATAAAACTGTCAGAAACTAAAGATGCTGTTACCACACTGATGCATAAGTAGTAATAATCCAATATTAAAATATATATATGCAACTTTTATTCAAACAAAGAATCAGAGTTCCTCTTTCGCAGGAGGAACTGATTATTTTCATGGCACGCAGGAAAGAAAAATTAACTTGTGAGAAGCTATTCTCACTTTTTAAGGCGGGGAAGGGAATATTCTTTTATATCTACTTTTCTATTCAGAGACAAATCCTCGGCCTCGGCCGTCAAAGCCTCGGCTGATTGACTGAAGTTTATTTAGGTTTGGGTCTTAATGCTTTTATGTATAATTCACTACGATTCAGAGCATTAACATAAATCACATGGCG
Source organism: Macroramphosus scolopax (assembly GCA_901007825.1). Classification (NCBI taxonomy): domain Eukaryota; kingdom Metazoa; phylum Chordata; class Actinopteri; order Syngnathiformes; family Centriscidae; genus Macroramphosus; species Macroramphosus scolopax. The sequence continues at coordinate 72,915 of CAAKHC010004913.1, read as the reverse complement.
ACGTCGGATGTTGGTGACTGACAGAGTTTCTGAATTTAAAGTCATAAAGCCGTGTGAATATTGTGCAGGAGCCCTCATATTTTAGTGCCGGCACCTCCTCGACTTGAAGGACCTCCATCATTCTTTTGGCACCAACTGCAGTCATTTTTACATCTAATGGGGTCAATTTCAGAATAATTAATTGTAATCAGCGCTACTAAAACATGTTCATTAAAAATACTAGCATGGAGACCATGAACACGAAGACCACAGTGCAGCAGAACGAGGGGCTCCGGGTGGTTTAATAACACAGCTGGTGCACGTAGCACTGCTGCCACAGGCTGAGAGAGTACCAACATCCTAACCTCGTTTTTTTATCTATTGACAAGAGCATATACGAGGACCGAAGAAATATTTGACTGACTAAAAGTAAACCCTCCATGCAGCGACTTGAATTTGTCAATAAGTAAATGATAAAGAACGCAGAGCCCAACTGGTGATACAAATAACAGACACGCAGAGCACCTAATGGACCGAATCAGTCATGCAGAGGGAATGTATAAGCCTCCGCTGTGCACGACGGTTTGGGACATAAAGCAAGTCAAAATACCCACAGAGCTGCAACAGCAGCAAACAAGAAAATTAAACTGCACACTCTGCACTCATTTACTTTTGGGGAAATTCATTTGCAGGTATAATTGTGTCTCCGCCAACATGGTCACAGTTTGTCTGCAATAAATGACGCTCGTGTTCCTGACAGAGCTGCAGGAGTATTTGAACTATTCCCTCATTGCTATGAGGAACTCATAAACTCTTTTATTGTGATTAATGAGCTATTGCATTCAACTAAAGAAACCTCCATCAGGGCGTGTTTGTGGAGCGAAAAAAAATACGAGGGGAGGCCGGTCGGCTTCACGAGTTCACACGAGACTAACATGAATGTCATAAAAATAAATGCAGTCAAGCAACATTTGTGTTGTCGATGGCAGCGGAGTGCACCAACAGGTACAGTGAGAACATGCGTCTGGCATGAGTTGGGATCATGATTAGACAAAACAATGTGGCACTTCCTTCTCAACATATTTTGAAATCTAATCTGGCGTCATTGACTTGATGTGGAGAAGAATGTTTTTACAAAAACACTGAAACTACACTGATTATTTCAAATAAAAGGCAAAACATGACAAAGTTTGTCCTTCAAAATAAGAGCCTCAACCAGGTAAGAGGAGCTTATTGGGAGGCTCTGAGATATTAAAAAAAAATAAGCCAGATGTCCCGCTGCTAGTTTACGGTGGCATTAGGATGATTAATGCTTGGACCCCAAAATGTGCATCAATATTTCCTAGAAGAATGTGATCAATACATAAAAAAAAGAAGCTTAATCAATAAGGGACAACACATTCAATGCTTGATCTCCTAACAACACCATTATTCTTACAGAGGATGGAGATGAACCTTTCTGCTAGTTATGATAATGAGAAACAATTTAGTGCAAACCACATTTACTGATGTGGAAGCGTGAAATTAAACACGTCGAAAAATAAGCTTTGTGGTTGAAGCCGGCGATGTTAAGATTTCCTGCTGCTTTCATCACGTTCATGACAAATAACTCGTCCTCAGAACGAGCGATATCCACTGCAGTGAAGTCTCATATCGGTGTGGCCATTAATACACCTGTTGGAAACCTTTTTGCTTCGCTGTTGTAATTATCGAAAGGCTAATTTGTCACTGCCCCGACACAATGATGGACAGGGTGTGTGTGGCCGGTGTTTCTGCTGCAGCTCCATTTAACCAGATTAACAGCATGAAGTCCAGCGGTGTGTTGATGAGGCCGACTGTTTATCCCATCGCACATGCTGCTTGTGCACAAAGTCGGTTGGTAGCTTTCATAAGAAAGACACACATTCAATGAATGGATGTCCAGTAGTTACAGCAGCGACTACAGAAATACTTCAGCAGCCTCTGATTCATCCTTTCCTGCTGTATTCAGCTTGACGTCAGCAGCTGGCTTCTCTCTCGGCCCTGCTGACAGACAGAAATAAGCAACACATGCGATAAGTGAAGGAAATCAGCGTTTGACTTTAGGGAGCGGAGAAATTTGCAGAACCTCTGCAATCACTGCTCTGAATCGGGACGCCGCCATCAACCTCCTAGGATTATGATAACTGCCGCGGCTGAGTCTGGATCACAGTACAATCACAAAACCGACTTTTTCCTTTCTGTTCCGTGTCGCTGCAGATGGCCACGTCCTCAATGAGAATCCTCAGCTTCAATTAGTAAACCTTCTCCACCGTGATTTGTGCAGGTTGATTCAAGGTGCAAGTGCTTTGCAAGCTGAAATTCAACATATAAATAGACTTTAAACGTGTTCCCATCATTTGGAATCTGCGAGTGTTCTCACATCCCTCATTCAATATCTTCTTACGGTGCCTCACCAGGCTGCTCACTCTGCTGCAGGGCAGATATTTCCACCATTCTGTGCGGCCATATAGAGGCTGCTGTTAGAAATAAATTGGTTCCCCTGCCCCCTGTGTAATAGTGCTTGTTGGATATATAGGCACCAAATGGTGAGTCGAGGAAAAGGAACCTCACTCTGTGTTCACTGGTGTTATAGGTGGCTGGCAGGGAACATCTCTTACACTGAACACGAAATATCTCAAGCTTACATTTCCTGCATTTGACCGGTTAGATAAGAAAAACCTGCAGACGTCAGAAGAAATACGAGGTTCATCGCGAGGAGCTGTTTGTTAACAGGATTTCACAGGAACCTCCGTGTTCTATGCAGATCCAGCCTCCCGTGACGATACCTTATATGTCCCAGCATATAAATGCAAAGCACAGCTTGTTTGTTGCCTTTGTGGGGAGTTGTTAAATGCATTGAATATTCATAACTGAGACAGCGGCATAGCACATTCTAATGACTCGGTTGTTAATAGAAGCGCCGGCTCTTTTTATTTACATAACGCAGCTGAAGAACGTGTTTGAAAACTGACACAAAGCTGAGTTCTCAGGATTTTTACACGACGTTGCAGACACGGTCATGTGTACTAATAATCAGGTGCAGCATCATGTACCTGCAGGATGGTTATCGGTGTGATGCGGAGGACTAATATCTGACCCTGTTTGTGGTGTTTCTCAGCTTTAACTTGTTTGTAACAACCTTGACACGCTGTGGAGGACGTTGCAAAATGCTTTGAAAACCCTCTCCAATAAAAACAGTAAATTTATCTGATTGATTTACAGATTATTTGCCAGTAAAATGTCAAAAATTGACATTTAATCAATTCAAGAAACCTAAATTTGAGTTATCGCCATGATTGATCTGAGGAATCTCCCTCTGCTACTCAGAGACCGGATACGTAATTTAAATAATGTTCCTCTCAGCTTGTTTGAGTGGTTCCGGTAGTTTCAAACGTCTCCTCCGGAGGAAACTACAGAATCTCTGAGAGTAACTTGGAAAACAGAGCGTTCGACTTGACAATCTATCAGGTTTAATACAGTCAGTCATGCATTGAGCGAAGGCTCAGGGGCTGTCACTGTTGATTCTGCCACTGTGTATCCTTGGGATCTTGATCAAGCTGTGCGGGGAGGAATCAGAAGACACGTCGCAGTGACACACTCGGCTCAGTTCATTCGGGGTAGCTGCAGTTGGAAAACTCTGATTAGCGTGGACAGTAATTATTGATGCTAAGTGCGGTGCGGTCGTAAGAAGGAGATTTATAGGCCGAGTGTGAGAGGCTGATTAGGACGAAGGCATTAAGTGTGCGACGTTTCCCTTTCAGCAGTTGTTTCAGTGTGTTGTTGGATCCATCCCTCCTCCTCCTCGGCGTGCTGCGGGGTCGAGGTTCAGCCCGGCGAGCTCGTCGGTCGTCCATCTTCAGCCGGAGACGTCGCTCCAAGAAGAGCTCGCTCAGTCATCTCCAGGTCTTAATAAATAACGATAACGTCTCTTTTATGTGTCTTCAGCAGAATTGCAACACATCAGTAATTATAACGTGTCACTTTTCCAGCAGTTAATCTGCACTCTTGTTTAATAAAAAAAGATAATGACATGATGATTAAAGTTTAAAGTACCGTGTTTGTGCAACTCATCCACATACTGTCCAGATCTACTGCATGGACAGAAACACTCCTCTCCAGAGGAGCCTGGTCGCCCTGCAGGCTCTCAGGTGTTCGAGGTGCAACAAGAACTTCTTGAAGACCCTCGTTGCAAACACCACATGCAGACGCTTTGACATCCCTGCTGGCCAACACAATAAAGACTTTATAGCTGTGTTTATGTTCAGAACATACACATGACGTCTGCACGTGTCCAGGACGTGATCTAACCAGCTCTCGGAGCTAATAATAAAACTTTTTTTTCAAATAAGTTTCCACTGCAATTACCGTCGGTGCGAGGCAATTCTTCTTCAAAAGAATAGGTAAAGGTCACTCGGAGCAGCATGACGTGTGGACCATCACTCATTAGGAGAGTTTCCCCCGTCCCATCCAACCTGGCACTTTGCCGGCATTTCAGATCAAACGCACCGATCAGGCCTACTGGTTCCACAAACTAATGGGGCAGGAATACATCATCTGGCCCCGAGCACGAGCGGACACTTTTCTTATCCTTGAACATGATTAAACTGCAAAAGAAAGGATCCCACGAATACATTTCCCTTCAGTACAAAGAGAGAGTTGCCCTCTACTGTCCGTACGCTTCCTCTCTTCTAAGGGTCTATTTTGATGCGGAAGAGTCGGCTTAGTGGGTGTATGATGATCTATATATAGGAGAGGCAAGGAAGGAGGGAGACAATGAAAGAAAAGAGCAATTGGGGTAGAAGACAGTGAAATCCATCGTGTGTCATCCTCCGCTGGAACCCTGATGGTAATATCCTGCGTCCAGACACCCCAGAGAGCTCAGTGTAAAGCAATTATCCCAACGCTTGCCATTCATTTCAGGCACAAAAGTGCACGCAGCAGACTGAAAACACAAAACAACATAATACAAAATATGATCTGCCAGCTGCCAAACAAATAATCCTCAAAGACTAAAAATCTTTTAGCTTTAATATTCTCTAGTTTCAGATTTTCTAACATGCCCTTCCCAGCGCCTGCAGGCAAGTGTTTCTGGAGCTGTGCTGCGTCTCTGTGCAGCCGCAGCAGCACCCTGCAAACACAGTTAACTTTCATTCATACATAAATTAATGAGGACCGTGGAGCTTTTATTGAGAAGGAAACGCGCAGCAACATGTCCCCCAGCGCCGGAGCCATACGCCTGCTGTCAATGCAAATCTCCCCCGGCGCTGCCCACTGGGTGAGAATATGTCCTGTAAGGTGTAGCTCCCGCCGTGCACAATAGGAGGAGCTGTTGACTCACCACCTCCTGTCAATGGGCTTTTTATAAACAGTGATGTCTACTGTAGGTTTGCAGTGATTTATTCGGCCTAACAGCAGCATGCTGCTCCGCGAGGCCGTCGGCGCTCGACCTCTGCAGAACCGCCAACCTGTTGGTCCACGACAACGCGGACGAGCCAACAAGTGATGCCCATCTGCGGTCCTTGAAGCCACTTTCTGCGGGGGGATGTTTATCTTATTTCACGGCGCTGCACACAAAGCCAACATCCTCTCACCTGCTTGCTCAAGGGAGGCCGTAATAATTAAGTAGATGAGGACGCCGTCAGGAAGCAGAATGAGACGGAAAGGTAATTAAGGGTATCTGGAGCATCATGATATCCCCATAGGAACATGTTTATCTCCTTCCATCCAATTATACCCAACCGACACGTGATGTGACTGTGTATAAGTGGATTTGGGAACCTGTTCCAAGACACCCCCCCCTCCAGAAGGACGCCCGCTTCCTTTAGATTTAAAATTCAGTCTCCGTATTTGTTTAAGTATCTTCAAACATCTTTGGGAGACTGTACAATCCGGCGGTCCTCCTACAGCCTCGTCGCAGCTGCCGAGGTAAATCACACCCTTAAATGGCTTTTTCGCGTGCACCCATCTTGAATTGAATTAATGAAGAGGCTCCTCACTGTGTCACAGCAAAGAGGAGACAACAGCGAAACGGAGAGAGCCGGCATTCGCCAGGAACCGCTGGTGGATTTAATTAGTCTGTGTTTACCTCCTTGTGTGATGCCCGGGAAACCTGATGTGCGAGTACGCCTGCACGCCGATACACAAACCGCTGCGAGAGGAGGAATCGTGAATGCCCCGAGTCTATCGGTGCATAGGGCTGGCAACTCAGTTGGGATGAAACGCGAGACAGAAGAGGCTTCTGAGAGGGAAGAAAAGCCATATTAGGCTGGTTTGAGGTGTGCATTTTTTTTTTTGCCATCAGGGATCTTCTGCTGAGACTAAGTTTTACAGCGTGGAGAGGAAGTGTGGTGATGTTCTACACAGGCAGCATCTCTCACCCTGAAGTGCACCAACAGTTTTATGGATTTGCAGCCGCTCATCTATCAGTAATGTCGCCATCATATGGAATCATAATAACAGGGAAGCAGGTGCTTTGCTGTTGGACGTTTCAGGGACAGAAAGGAAAGGATGCGATGACTTTACAGCAGCAGCATCCACTCTCTGTTCTAATCATGCTTGACAGGAGCCTGCAAACTAAGTGGGTTGGAGGTTACATACTGTATTTAACATGCAAACAACTCCACTCCCACGACAGAGTTCGTTTTTCACCTATGAAACCCTCTTTTCCTCTCCGAGCCGCCGCTGTTAATAATGAATATATGTGTACGGAAGGCGAAGCTTTGTAGGAGCTTGTAGGCAAAACATACTCAGTCACTATTATTAATTCAGAACAAGGACTGGTATGCTGACAAGTGCACGAGCGCTAATTTTTCAAATGTAATACCTGCAGGAGATCGAGAGGGCCGATGAGAGGAAATCATGTTTAATAATAAAACTTTGTTTTCCAGAGCAGCGCGGGGGGACGAGAGTGAGCCGCTAGGTAACCCGGTGGAGGCGCATTAATAACGCTTCACCGGTGCCTTTTTTTTGGAAGAACCTTCAGTCCTGGAGGCAGGAGCTCTCTATCTGGGCGAAGGTGGAGAGAAATCTCTGCAGCGTTGTGTAACCGCTTGATGCACGAATCCGCGCGAAAAGACAAAAGACGCATTGTGTACACACCTCGCCAGAAACCCCTGCACACAAACCGCCACACCAATTAAACATCATTAACATGATCCCCCTCGGTGTGTTTCACAGTGGGGTGCGATGCAGCGCCGCAGCGCCTCTAGCCAGGCTGAGAGTCAGGAATAATTGGCTTTTGAAAAGACTCAAATGCCCTTATGCAAGGTTCTAAAACCAGCCTTGAGTGCGGCTCCAGTAAAACAAATGGTAGGCAGAAAAAGAATGCTCTTAAAGCAAGAATGGGCAGAAGCTTAGAAGTGGACCACTTATCTTATGTAGGTGCTTGTGCGCGTCTCTCAGGGCTGTTAAGGGTTTTCCGGCTGTAAAGATGTGCACACAACTGGAAACTGCACTCAACCTCGCACACGCACGTATTCCAGACCAACTGAAGCCTTTCGTAGACTCAAATTCTCTTTTTATAATCAAAAATACAATCCAAGCATTTACAGCGTATAACAACAATTGATTCTATGCAACTCTTTAACAGCCTTTACAGAAAATGAAGAAATATATCAATTTTTCATCTATGTTACAAACCAGGAACAGCAAAAAGGAGACGAGATGGAGGGCAAAAGGTTGTGGAGGTTCGTAGTGTTCAGTCAGACCCTGATACCCGCCCACCCCCCCTCTCCAGGTTAGCCCTGTAGTCCCGGCTCACGTTTACACCGTACAGACCCAACTGTAGGCTCAGAGAGTACAATGCCCTGCACATGTGGGTGATAATTACATACTAATCCAGTGGCTGTAGGAATCGATGCTCTTCTGCGACCCCCGTAGAGTCGCTTTGTCTAAAAATATTTCACAGACACTGAGAAACGGAGAGTTCAAGCTCGTGAATCCTTTGTCACCACGGTTTGGTGTCGACATTCCTGCAGCCATGGACAGGCTGTTTTTTTTTTTTTAGGTCTCTGCCACCAGCACAGAGTCCCTGAAACTGTCACGTAACATTCCCTCCGAACTGAGATCTGTGCTCAGTCGTCTCTGTCCTTGTGTCAGGTAGAGTCCACTCTTTGGATATTTGTGGGCTTTGTACGCTTCCCGTCCGCGTCTCCGCTCGGTGTCCTCCCGTGTTGCTCATGGACAGTCTTCTCTTCGTGTTCCTTCTCTCCACGTCCCACAAGTGTCACCAGCAGAGTCTATGTGCTCTTGATGCCTTGGAAGCCGCAGAAGTTCCAGCGTTTCTCCAGACTGGCTCCGACGCCGGTCAGCTCCTGTCTGAACGTGCAGGGCAGCCGAGAAAGGAGAGCCTCCACCTCGCCGGGGTTGATCTGCGAGGACACACGGCAACAGCAAAAGGTCAGACGCAGATCGAAGTGCACATGCATTCAAACGTAGGATGTCTGTGAGCCTTGATATATTACTGATAACATTAGCGTCAGACTGTCTCACGGGGTCCCTCAAGTGTCTGTTCTGGGTCCCTTATTATTCTATACAATCTGTGTTGTCTACAGACAGCTACAGCTGGATGACAGCTGAAGCCTCCATGTTTACGATGTGTCCTGCATTATGTCATGTCCCTCTGATATTAAATGCAGGACGTCCAAATCCTTCATATAGAGCTCAACTCTACGAGAGGTGCAACCGGGATTTATTCAGCTGGAGCACATCACTGCGATCAGGGCTGCGTCCGCAATCCATCACTCACTCACCGCTCCCTGCCCATCATCGAGGGACTTCTGTTGGGAAGTTCTGTATCGTGAAATCATAGGCGGAATAACACACACACGCTTATGGACTCTGGTTCTGCTCTCTTGTTTATACGTCCCAAATCAACGTCAGTTTGAAGGGTGATGTGTTTTCTTCATGACTTGTTTTTATACTGTAAAGCAACTTTATTTTGAAAGGTTCCATAAAATGTACGTACGGAATCTGTCATGTTCCATTCGGGAGGGGAAACAGAACACAACAAGAGATTGTGAGCCATTAAAATAGCTTCACACTGAATGTGCTGTTGAGTAGCAGATTGTGTGTTTAACTTCTGACACCTACTCCACAGCTGTGATATCGAGGTCTGCAGCCCAGACTCACCTAATGCTGCCTCGTGTTCATTTCTCAAGGTGGAGCATTCCATTCAAAATGCTCTCTTCTTGCTTAGCTATAAACTTGATGCAGTCCTCGTTCGCCACATGGGAAACAAGGAAATTAACGAAGGTATAAAAAGTAAGGGCGGGATGCTGCTGCGGAAGTTTCCTGTGATTTATCGCTGTCAAAACTTTTACCGCAACTTTTATTACATGTCTCACCTAGTGAGTTATCCTCTGTTACACAGACAACACCTCCTCTCGGCTCTAAGCATAATCACACCCCCACTGCAATCAGACAATCAGTGGAGATACATTTATAGTGAGAGGCTGACAGCAAAGCAGCCACCTGACGAAGTGTAAACCGGCTCACAACATGCAGGTGGATCATCAGTAAATTGAAACGCCAGTAACGAAATCCGCGGCTGCGGACGACCCGCAGTGTCTTGCATTAATAAGTAGATTGCTCAAGTTGTGTGTTGATGTCAGATTGCATTAAGGTCCTTCCAGGAGATTGGAATTGGTGTGTCATTATTCACAATGGGGCCGTGTGTGGAGCCACTAGATAAGCAGAGAGGATTGGGCTTGTTGTTGGGGAGTCTAGCCGGCGATATTGACAAAACTCTGTGGGCCGCTTGATGTGTGCAGCCGAGAGTCGGTTCGGGAACAACAGATGCAAGGGGGGGGGGGGGGGGAAAAAAAAAACCC
>CAAKHC010004913.1:46165-63026 GCA_901007825.1 Macroramphosus scolopax | reverse complement strand
AACTTCGCTGATGTGGTTGAGACAAAGTTTTTTGCAGATGACTAATTTTCCCAAACAATGAGTGAGTTAGATCGGAGCACAGACCGTATAGTCAGATAGATGACACGTCTCCTGTTCCATCCAGTGTACAAAGATGAAGCCAAAAGGATCTGACGGTGCTACCGTGTTCCGCCGGTGGGTCATTCGGGGACGGAGCCGCAGCAGCGAGATCTCAGTTAACTCAAATTTAGTGCAGAACAAACCGTCTTTTTAGGTTGTAAATCGACAATCTCTGTTATGCAAAGTGAAACTCCTCTTGACGTTTTTATGCACTTTTCCCTAACACAAGTCTGCAGGAGCATCTGCTGCTATCAGAGCAGCTGTCAATCACTCAGTGAGGACGTGATGTCAAGTAAATAATTAAAACCAAACTTAAAATGGAAACTTGAACAACTACGTAGAATAAACTTAAGGTGCAACCAGGGGATCTAGATCTGTTTTCCATCTTTATAAACAGTCTATGAGCCTGCTGGTTTCATCACGTCTGTGTCGTCTGTGGGGTCAGTGAGTAAGAACATGAACGAAGCAGCGACATCCGTCATTTTCCCCTCCAAAGGTCTTCGTGCGGGGCAGAGAGCAGAGAGGACCTTTAATCTCATTGTTACCTTTTGGAGGTGACATTGAAAGCTGACATTTCGAAGAAAAAAAAAGCCACAAATAAGTGGCAGCGCAGAATGATAACACGTCTAAAATGCCTCTTCAGGGGGATGAAATAGCCGGTCTTCACCAGACAGAGCGGAGGAAGAGGATGTCTGAGGTTTGATGCTGGTGTTTGGCTTCAAGAGTCGGGACCAAGGATCTAGTTTTAATATGTTTGGGCATCGAGGGAAATCACACGACTACCCAGATACGGCTAAACACGACATTTCAGGACAGAAAGATGAGGAGCTGCTTCCAAAGTTTAATTTTCACCAAAGCAGTTTTTTAAGTATTTTTAGGTTCGAACCTTCAGCCAATCAGTTATTGATAAATGTCTGCAAGTGTTGCTGATACGTTTGTGCTTTTTGTGAGGCAGATAATGTTTGTTGGTTGTATTTTTGTGCTGCACTCAGTTCTCTCCAATGTGATTACAAACAAACCCTCCGTCTACACGTTGCTCCCGTCAATTTAATAGAAAAGTTCAACAGATATGCTTCTTATCTTTGTGGTCAGCGGATCGATACCACTTCCGTGTTCCGTCGGCGCTGGTTGGGAGATCGCCCTCCCTTTGGACAGAACAAAACCAGCTTTCCTCTGCGACCTATCCTGACACGAAGCCGAGCTAATCGTCTCATATTTACTGTGGTATCGACCTTTTTAATTCAAGTTTCAGCAAGAAAAGCAAAACGAATATTCGCCAAACTGTCTTCACCTAAAAACCCTTTTTTTGTAAAGTGAATCAACTCCTGTGTAAAGGACTGTCACAGCGTTGAGAACAACTGCCTGCATCGAGGGTCTGTGTCTCCACTGAGCAGCAGGTCCCTGGTATACAACCAGCCCATATATCAGCCCAGTAGGGAGCTGACAGTGTGTCTGTATGGGTGCATGTAATCTTGAGAGAGATAACTGCAGGCTGGCACTGCTGATTCACTCCACAGTGGATGTTTTGATTCATGTGTGCCTGTTACCTTGGTGTCCAGGCGCTGCAGGTAGGAACAGATGTACTCTATGCTGGCTCCGAACGGATGCACGTGCAGGAACGTTGAAATGATCCCTGAGGTAGAACAAAAAAAAAGGAAATGTTAATTGCGACATCGCTCCACTTTCTGTCAAAGCACTGACAAACTGCCGACGGATGTTCATGACACCGGTTTATCGAACTCCTCCCCTCCACACCACATGCCTCCACCGGCTTCTCCCAGAGTCCCCCGGCTGTTAAGAGCCTCTTGTATACGGCAGATCCAGATTAGAGGAAGTGTTTAATGATGGATTTGATGCCATTTTTCTCTCATCACAGCCGTACGCTCGCCCCAGCTGACACACATCATCTGCTCGCAGCTCACAGATCGGGATGGGGGGGAGATAATCCACCACCTCTGCTTACCAACCACCTATAGAGCTTCAATAGACCACAAGCACACACACGTTAAAGTCCTGATGTCTTCCACTTACTAGCAAGAAGACGCCTTCCACACTGAAGCAAGAAGACCGCAATCACTTGAGACTTTTTAAGAGGAAAACACTGCACTCGAGCGTTTTTGTCATCCGCGGGAGGTCAGTCGATACTTGAAGACAAACAATGTGCCGGCATGGAGCTGCTCCGCTGACACTGGATGTGTGCAGGGTGCCAGCGTGTGTGTGTGTGTCAAGACCAAAATGCTGTTTCATTATCGGTGCTGGTTTTTCCAAAGACGATCAGTGAATGCTTCAGACTTTAATTGAAAAAAGAAATGTCGTCCTCCTTTGTGCTCCCCGTCTCTGCACGACGAGACGCACGATTCAGGATAAATACTATCGGATTTTTTCTGCATCTGATGGGAATCGGAAGCATTTTAAGAAACTTTACTTTGTGTCACCTTGTGCAAATCGGCATCTGTCAGAGTTGCAATCAAGCCGTCTTTACATTCGGCCGTGAGCTGGATCTAAAGGCATGAAAGGCCTTTTCATAACTGCAGCCACTTTTCAAAATCATCTTGTTGACCCCGACCGATCCCTCTTTCGCTGTGTACAATATCACACACATCTGACTGCCTTCAAATACCCATCGAGCACAGAGCCCCCAGATCCAACCACGTCCTGGCCCAGGGATTTTTATCTAACACACATTTATTTGGAAAGTTAATCATCATTAGTATCTGAAATAATATGATTCTGACTTGCTTTCCTTCACAAAGGATGTAAAGCAAGCAAGTCTCCTCTTTAGACAACTCCACCACATTGCGTCTGCATGCGGCATCTTGTGCTGTCGCACGATATTTCCTGACACGATGGGCCAGATGCACAGTTGAGTGAAAGCAGGCAGAGTTTGAACAGCTACAACAAGGTACCAGAAGGCAGTAGATGCACAGAAAAGACTGAGTCCCCATCTGTTATTGCCGGCAGCCGTCAGAACGCTTCTCTAAAGCGTTTATTGTTGCTTCTAGAAACGTCTGCATTCCCTTCATCCTCTATGAAACTATGTTCATAACTGAGTTGTTAATGATAACCGTTATAAGTTTGTCCTCCGCCGTCCTTGACAACGTTCACATCTTAAGTCCCGCCCACTTCTTGGTTTTCAGTGAGAGAAAAGTGACACTAACGAACTTTTTCCGAAAGTTCAATACTTTTCAACGGAAAGCCCTGCGAGGGCAGCGGGGGAGGGGGGGGGCTGTATGCTGAGGGCGCCACCGAAGCTGAAGCATCAGTAAAGAAACCAGGTCTCGCGGCCTCAGGCTCTAACTGCATTGGGACACGGAGAATAGACACCCATAGAATAAATAGAACGATCATCAGATAATAGCCAGGAGGTGATGATGACAGCAGCACTACATGTCGTACACAGCTCATGTGAAACAACAGTGTATCATTGGTTGGTAATCCAGTGCTCTTAGATGAACATTAGGAGAATATGAAGTGTGTAGGAGTCAGTTGTGTCTTACCAACTAGCAGGGCTTCCCTCTCAGAGTGGACCGGACTGGGTGGGTTCTTCTCTGTAGGACCTTCCTTCTCCTGACTGCAGGACACCACCGTTGTTACCGGAGCTTCCTACACACACACACACACACACACACACAAGTTACTTTACAAACTTCAGCTTCCCCCCTCCGGCACTGTGTGACTGCGGCTGACGTCGGGTAAACAAGCGTAATTTGGAGCTGATGCCAAGCGCACCATGAAAAGACAATCAACACAAATAAGTGGAATGAACACGTGAGAAAGTTCCACCGCCGACACATCAGCACGGAGACGCAATGAGGATGAGGATAATGAGGCGAGGGAGAAGATTCAACCCGGAGCTACAATGCTGATAGCGACATGAAATGCATTTCACAAACACGCACACACACAAAAGGTGTGCGAGTACGAGTGCAAGGAGAACAAATAGAGCGCGAGAAGAGGAGGCGAATGATCAAGCTGTTTGTTTCAGATCTGTGACAGGTGGCAGAGGAATAACAGAAGGTTTCTGTTTTTTCTGCATCCTGTGTCCTACATAGTATCGTGTGTACTATCTCCACTCCTGGTGTGCCGTGCCTGGTGGCCCTTTTCTGCTTCTAATCTATCCATAACATCCGGTGTCTGTGTGTGCAGACGTATGCACATGTGTGGGCTACTTTGACGTTACGGCTTTATTCCCCATCCCGGGTTGTGTCTGGGTGATTTATTCACCGACGAACGCAGCCGCTGTGAGCCGGATTGGCCTGTAATGATCTGTCATGTCACTGGGAGAGGTTAGAGAGGGAAGTTAGACAAAGAGGAGGAAGAGAGGATGAGAACAGAGGAACGCCGAGGCGTCGGGAGGGGAGGCGGCTCGACCTTCTCCTACTTACACTGGTCTGATTTGCAGTCTCCTCGCCGCCTCTGTCATCCTGCTTCGACATCTCCAGCTGCGGCACATTAGAAACATGTGAGCAAACAAGCAACTGACACAGGCTGGTGTAGACAGACAGAGAGGGTGGTCACACCCAGCATGATGTGCAGGAACAAACAAAAAGCGGTTTATTTATAGAATGACGGCCAGAAAAGCGCTGACACAAAGACTCTAATAGCATGTGGATATACTTCACTTTATACGAGTCAAAACTGGCATTGACAGACCAGACCAAACAAAAATGTGCTGTTCTCCTTGTTCCTGCAGTTGAATGTTTCTCTGTGTAGATGATCTAAGTGATGCGTTTGACACTAAAAGGCTGCCTTTATAGTCATTGATCAAAAGGTTAAGAAAAACAACCCGTCTGATTTTAAGAGCTCGTCTAGGAGGATATAAATAGTTTCGGAAGCCGGTCCTGGTCCGATACGCAGCACGATGTGGAGACCTGCAGCCTCCAGAGCACAAACACTCAGAACGGACGTTAGTGTGACGTTGAATTTCCAGCAGTTCGACTTGTGAAATGAAAAATATTTGCGTATTAATACATCCTGGAAGATTGAAGGAGTGATTTTAGAGTGCTTTTGAAAACCTTCAAAGATGTGCTGAGAGGTTCTTTTGTTCTAACAATGCAAGACTGAGTGTTTTTTGGGAATGTGAAATACAAAAATAAAAGACATCAAAGTTGACAACTGCCAATTTTATGAGCAAGGAAACCACTTATCTCAGTACGACCACTTACAGAGGTGTGAAACTCACTGGTGGACTCTAACCAGAGTCAACATATATATATATATATATATATATATATATATATATATATATATATATATATATATATATATATATATATAGATATATATATATATCTATATATATATAGATAGATATATATATATATCTATATATATATAGATAGATATATATATATATCTATATATATATCTATATATATATCTATATATCTATATATATATCTATATATATATCTATATATCTATATATATATCTATATATCTATAGATAGATATATATATATATCTATATATATATCTATATATATATCTATATATCTATATATATATCTATATATCTATATATATATATATATATATATATATATATATATATATATCTATATATCTATATATATATATATATATATATCTATATATATATATATATATATATATATATATATATATATATATATATATATATATATATAAGTAGTTTGTTAGGACCTCATTGATCTTAAAGAGCCTCAATGAGCTGCGCTGCTGTCGATCCAATAATGAGTGGCAACTGTACAAGTGAGGTCGGATTGATGGTATGAAGTTAACGTAACTAATAGGTACACAAACGCCGCTAATCTTCAGGGAAACCATCAACCATCTCGGTTTAATGAGCCTCTCAGGATTCGGGATGGCCCGTATGAAGGTACTTCACAAACTCATCACCTTTATTGTCCTATTGACAACTCCGTCACTCCGGCCGACCTGATGGAGGAGGAGGATCTCCGCAGCGAGCTACATGAAACCTGACGTGAGCTCAAACGACTCAGAGGAAACAGACAACACAGAGTCGCTGATATCGGAGGTTGAAAGTGTGTGAGCATCTGATGTAACAGACTATTGAACCTGAGGTTTCTTTTAATTACAGCCATTAGGCTCATTATGCCGAGCCAGAGGGGAACATTAACACTGAATATCGAGAATATGGGGCAACACCTGGAACATTAATAAACATGACGGAGGAAACTGAAGGTTTAAACTGTAATAGGATTGTTGCTTCTTATTGCGATGTACTTATTATAGTGTTGCTGCAACACGGCTCGTCACGTATCAATATCAGACGGGTTTGTGGGGGAAACGCGTCTCGACGTACAATCAGCAACACATTTAATCAGATGAAAATAGCAACACTGGAATGGAGGAATAGTGAAGCAGCTCAAAGACGGCACCACCCGGAGATACAGCACACACACTGATAAGAGCCTGATCCTTTACATCCTATTTCCACCTGACATTAACATGCATTGGGGGATACAATCACAAGTTGCCTAACTAACTACATCAGTTCACACCTGAGCATTAGAATGTGTCTCACTTCCCTGCTGCTCCACACACATATTAACACATTCATCTTTTCAGGTGGCTGTTACCAAACAGTTTTTTTTTTTAGTGTTGGGACGCTGCAGTGCTTCCATGTGTCTACTCCCCTGGAAGTTCTAAGGAGGTGAATAAATCAAAACAACACACACCGGGTCTATTCCAGGTGAACCAAACGATCCCAAGATGTTTTCTACACTCGTGATGTATCACTACGGGTCTTATTGAAATTTTAGATGTAGCAAAATAACAATAATATGAGGCCATTGAAAGTGGAATGGAGTGCACACATCCTGCTCACATGGGGAGCATCAGTTCAGTAGGTGGTCCTGCAGTGTTGCACAACATTGCTAAAGGATTGCAGCCACATGTGGCCCATGCACTTTAACAACTGAAGTGTGTGTGTGCTTCCTGTCCAACTGACCTGCATCGTGTGTGTGTTCTGCAGGTTCTGCAGTCCCTCCTTCAGGCTCTGCACTTGGCTCTTCAGCTGCTGTTTGTCCTCCAAGCTCTTCTCCAGCTCGGCCTCCCGCTGTTTTAATTCGTCCCTCATTTTTAAAAGTTGCTGCGAAAAAAAAGAAGAACTGTAAACCACAAGACTCACTTGTACTCAAACTCCTCGGATAGAAGAGGATCGATAAGCTGTTAATTAAAGCTCAGCAGAAAACAGCATTAGAATCTGACATGAATTATATCGTCGATAACTGTGTCCTCAAGTGAAACACGATCATAATACTGTCCTACTTCATCACCCGTGTTGTGAAGAAGAGCAATAAACACTCAACAATTACAAGTGACACGAGCAGGAGACGCGTCTCAGGTTTCATCCTCGCTTCGGGTAACAACAACTGTTTTGACAAAGCCTTCGTAGCTAACAACTACGTCTATCCCAGATTTGTCCTCTGAAGTTTATCTGCTAAACGCAGATGAAAAGATTCACATCCCGCTGTGTTAATTTCAGCAATACGAGGGTTTGTGAGTCGCAGGGGGTCCTTACAGCCAGGAATCGGAATCTGCGGAGCTACATGTTGATTGCTTTTGTGTTCCAGGCACTGTAATAACTCACAGAGAGCAAACAGGCTGCCAGAAGAGGCTGATATTATCTGTGTGAGACAACACGCGCCAAGGACAGGTATCCAATTTCAGAGTCGTTACATTCATTTAATATGCCTTTTTTTTGTTGTTATTTTTCATAAACACGATATATGTTGGAGGTAATTACTCCCTGTGAGCAGAAATGAACAGAAGGGTCTGAATGGATTCTCTTCTTCTTGCCATGAATGGATCATAATTTTACTACGGGTGATTGTAGTTTAATGAGGACACTCGACTAATGCAAGAACCAGTCAATTAGTAGACCCGGTTGGTCATCCTGCAACGTAAAGATGAAGTAGCTGCCAATAAAAATCACCGAAGGGTCAATGGTGGGCTCATAAATGTTCTCGGGAGGATTTATAACTAGTGTGCAGAGTGAATTCTTCCATGTGTAGAATTCATTGTATGTATATTGTGCTTTTGTACACTATTTGCATTCGTTCTAGGGGCGGTTCGGGAGTCATATGATGATTTTAAATCAGCAGTTTGCAGATGTGATATTCAGTCGTAATGTTTTCCTACCCAGTGTAGGATCGATCAAACCACCACATGGAGCCCCGAGGTGACATTGTTTTCTCAACTACTGTTTCCATCGTCAAGAAGGAACTTCACACCTCAGTATATATTCAAATGTCATAAATGTGTTTGTCTTTCTCTGTAGAATTCATCCATTTTCACTGCCTCCTCTCCTTTCATGTCTTTTCACATACACTGACTATACTATACACACAGACTCCTGCTCTATGACATCAAGAGTTAGGTCTTATTTTTCATTTATTCATAATTGCATCTTGAACTACGGCCGCAGAGGAATTTATTTTTCCGGTGTTTATGTTGCATGATTGTTCCCAAATAACTATCCTGAAATGATTTGTCTGGCCTGGGGTTTGTCCTGAGAAAAGTGTGCGTTGGACTCTCAGCACACAATCCTCCAATCCCAAATAAGATGCATTTCGACAGTGAATCCGTTTTTTTCTATAAGCAAAATCGTCCTGAAAATATTGTTTTTTTTTTAAGCTGCTTTTCATTCAGGACCAACAGCTGCTCCAGACAGCTGTACTTTTCATCTTATTCCCAGACAGATTTCGTTCTTTCATTTTAAGTGCTGCATCATGAATAAATGACAATCAAGTTTTGCATCTTGCATGGAGAATTCAAGGGGGTAACCCGGGCGACCTTGCTCTTAAAAATAACATGGTTCAAACCCGTGACAAAGGAGAGATTAAACTCGTCGTCAGATGGATGATTGGAAAACGTGTTTGTAAGGCTCCGCATGTGTGTGCGTACGCAGAGAGAGCTACCTTCTGCATGCCTTGCAGCGCCTGCTGCAGGAAGCTGAGCTGCTGAGAGTGCGTGTTGTCCTCCTCGCTCCTCATCGGCTGGTTCTTGCCCTGCTCCTGTTTGAGCAGCTCCACCTCGTTCCTGTAGGCATCCAGCTGACAGCGAAGGGAGTCATTCTCCTCTTTTAAGGCTTCTACTTGAGAAACACCTACAGATACATAAAAAGAACAACATTAAATACAGTGGTTGGAACATTTCAGTCACTACTGAAAGCAGTACAGAAAGACACAGCAGGTTGAAGTTAGTGTTCCAGTATGATTCTGATGTATGTCTGACCTGGTTCTATTTTTGACAAGTATCTCTTTCAACCAACCTAATGTTTACCTTTGTATTTCTGCTACACGGTGATCAATTTGCATTGCAAATTCGAGCGAGAGCACAAACATCTATTGCAGGATCAACATCCTGAAACTCACAATACGGTCAATTTCCTTTCATACAGATTTACAGCATCTTAAAATATAGATGCCTGCTGGACAAATATCTCTGCCCACTCCTACAGGACAGAGTCTACACATGTTAAATGAGTATCTGTAGTC
Organism: Macroramphosus scolopax; assembly: GCA_901007825.1. Lineage (NCBI taxonomy): Eukaryota > Metazoa > Chordata > Actinopteri > Syngnathiformes > Centriscidae > Macroramphosus > Macroramphosus scolopax. The sequence continues at coordinate 53,418 of CAAKHC010004913.1, read as the reverse complement.
TTTTCATTCAGGTGTAATTGAGATCGCGTTCACACCAGACGGACTCCTCCTTTATTATATCACGTTTAAACCTAAACAGTCAAACATTCGTCTATTCTGCTTCAGCAGGAGGCAGAAATATCAGAAAACAAACACTCATCCGAGTCAAACTGGACCCAACCAACTTCAAACCAGACAAAAACATCAAATCAGAAGTGTGTTTTCATGTCTCAACCCTCAATCGTATATAGAAGCAACACAAAGGTACAACGCTGTCCAACAATGGGGACATTGTTAGTTCAATATTGATGATCAACACGGTAGATCAACAGACTGAAAGTGAGTGTTTGGACCTCTCACCCTCTACTGGACATTTGACGTCGCACGTCGAGGAGACGGTGAAAGTTATTGTCACTAGAACAAAGTGGCCAATTTACCCCGGCCCTCTGTATTGATTCACCACGAGGCTCCGCTCATCCGCCCCCGCTTTCTAAACCAATTCCCTAAAATACAACCTGTGCAAACGTCCGAGCAGTAATGGCGAATTAGCAGTGAATGTGATGGATGGTGCGCGGCACATATTAAAGAGTCTATGATGTACGTGGAGAACATAGAGATGAATGCATTACATTCGCCCTTTGCAGAGATATTGATGTTCAGTTTTGATTAAAACTAGCTGACAGGTTTTAACTTAATCACATGTCAATGCCCCGAAAGGAAGAGTTTATTGAAATCATCAAGCTGCAAGTAGCTGCAATCAAAGCATGTCCAGATGAGAGGCCGGCTCCCTTCAGATGATCCATAAACACTACAAACACATGAACAACCAATCTCCAATTATTGTGGTTGGATAAGAGAGCTGCTCAGCTGCAGAGGAGTCCAGTATTATCATCCTCCTGTGAGCGGAAGCTCATCCGGAGACTGTAAACCACTTTCTACACTGAGATAAGCCCCACCCCTGAGAGTGTCTGTTCATGGGTGCTTGTCTATCATGGGGGGGGGGACCACTGGCAGCTTTAATGAACTGTTACTGCGGGTGTGTGTGTTTGTGTGTGAGCTCCATGCGTGTGCTTGCACTTTTGTCCCTGCAAAATGGAGGTTTGAGGTGAGAGGCGTATTGATCTGAGAGCCTCATCAACTTGGTGTGAGGAGGTGTCAACCGCTTGGCCGGGTTCTGAGCTATTCCCCTTCTGTTGCATAACAGGCCGAGCTATCGACCCGCAGACGTCCACCGGGCGCGTATGCACAGAAACACACCTGCACGCAGGCACGCACTAAAAGTAATTGCGTTCCTATTCTGTGCATCAGTCTGACAGGGATCGATGAGAGAGGCTGCACTCATAACACAGTCGGCATGTAAACATGCCCCTTTATTTAAAGGTCAGTGAGTACAGGGGCTGCAACAGTCAGCCTCTTAACACAAACACCAAGATGTGTTAAATTAACACCTTTCCCCTCAGCCGGTCCTGTTGCATCCAGTGAAATGAAAGCTTTCTGACAGCAATGCTTATCACTGATAGCTAAATAGCAGGGTTGCAAAAGAAAAAGGGGGCTGAGCTGACGACCCTATTTACATACATTTACATGCTGATTAGAGGAGCTGTCATATTAGCAAACAGCAGAGATCAGAATGATTAAAAGTCGAGAAGAAAGAGAACACGGAGACGGAATAACAACAAGCGGAGAGGCAACCTTGCACGGTGTTGACTGCTGGAGCATGTTGCACTGGTGACTACTCAAGACTTATAGGTTATCATAACGGGGGGGTTGAGAGATTAGCGGCACCGTCGGTTTTTGTTGCTTCAGCAAACACAAACAGACTCCTTAGAGGAAAAACACAGACGATTATAGCACTTCAGCGGTAGCCCGGTCTGAGAGGAACTGGCAGCTGGCAGGTGTGTACAGATTCACACATACATAGACACCTCTTAAAGAGTTAGGTACACGCGGGGGAGATGGTTGCCCTGAAGGCTTTCAGAAAGAAAGTCTTTCTTACAAGCCAGAAAGCCTTTCTACGTGCCTAACATGGGGAAAAGGCCTATTCTCACCCAAACTGTGTGTTTTTTTCCCCCTAAAACTAACCAGGTAGTTTTAATGCTAATCAAGCTGTGAAAGTCTGAAATAATAACAACAATATAACAATACATTTTACACTGGAATCCAACTGCAGTTTATTAAACAGAAGACCTGTGTTTGACCCTTCATCCATCGTAAACTGCTCCCTAAGTGGACGTACTAAACGTCTCAACAGATTCCTAAAGCCTCGCTCGCAGGAAGACTTTATGGTCCTCCTGTACCCTTTGTGCACATTCACTAGGGTGGATGTCGTTTAACAGCGATGTTCAACATCAACCCAGTAAAGCGTACATCCTGTCAATGTACTTTCAGTCTGTATTTTTATTCATGCGGGCCTGTCAGAGGCCTGTGAGGCGCTTAGAGGACGATTACTGTCGTCTCAGTCCAACACAGCTGTCTCTCTCATAGATTTAACATCAGTGCTGATCCTCTGGGGGTCTTGATCAGTGGATGTATGGCCTGTCATGTTGAAAGAACTGCGGACGAGTATGCATATGCAAACCTGAGTCCTCGGAGTCCTTGCTGTCAGGGACCTCCTCCATGTCATCATCAGACATCTCCATCTCCTCCTCTCGTCTGATGCCCATCAGCTGCTCGTTGTGCATGTTTCTGATCTCCTGGAAAACAGAACGCAAAAACAGGTCGGCGTCAGAACGGCGACCACTTACAGGCGACGCACATAATGGCTGAGCGGGTAGAGCCGGATCTTCAGAGTGGAACCTCTCTGATTTCATTGTAGTTGCAAGGAATACTTATATCAGGAGAGAACAAAGAGGTGCAAATGAATAAAGATGAGACGGATGATCTTAAAGCTCAGGCTCGATTTCTCCTCTGGCACATCGGAGCACAATGATTCCCGGAGAACGGTTTTCTCCTGTTTACGTGGAGGGAAAAAAAACAGCACACTCATGCAGCCATGATACATACTGAGTGTTCGACAGTTTGCCGCAGCTCCTGTCAGGAAGATCGCAGCACCGTAACCGATTGAGAACGACAAAACATGTAAAGTGTTTCAGTGCACGTCAACCGTTGATTTTACCACAGTTTTATTCTAAGTTGAGTTTGCATATGGATTAACTATAGAATACCAGTCTCATCATCTGTAACCAGGCAGATTTCAAATGGTTTGAAAGATTAAGTACGACCTTCTGAATATGATTGGCTGTTAATGAGACAAATTTTTGGAGGGATACAACCAGTCCTGTTGATCCCCACGCTTAGCAGTCACTTTATTAGGTACACCTTGCAAACACTGGGTGTAAGTACCTTTTACCTTGAAGTTGCTGTAGATTTGTGGACATCTCATGATGCAAATCCTCCGCTCCACTACATACCAAAAGTCCTCTATTGGACTGAGATCTGGTGACTGTGTGCAGCGGACTCAGGAGAATATGAGCTGTGTGATATGTTATCATGCTGAAAGTGGCAATTAGAAGATGGGTACACCGCGGTCTGAAGGGATGGACACGGTCTGCGACAATACTCAGGCAGGCTGTGGCGTTTAAATGATCCTCAATTGGCACTAAGAGGCCCAAAGTGTGCCAAGAAAATACCTCCCACAGCATGACTGTGACTAGAAGCCAGGATGGACCCGCTCTTTCATGTTGTCTACACCGAATTCCGCCACCGTTATCTGAATGTCACAGCAGAAGTCAAGACTTATCAGGGCGGAACAACGGTTCTTACAATCTTTCATTGTCCAATTTTGTTGAGGCCACGCCGAATCTCCTGCGTCTTTAACTCCCATCACAGCCTAACAATCTTCAGTGGACTCCAGACAAATCAAAAACTTGTCAAACACTGATAAGTGATAAAGCGATATGGAAATGTTAATCTGCCCCGCAGCTGAAAGCAGATTCATTTAAAGTATTGAGCGTTTGAAGCTGGTTTGTCCTAAAAAGTCAATTTGCTTGTTAAAGTGTCAGAGTGAGCTATCAAGGCAAAGATCTACAGAAGAAAGATCACAGTACTCCCCTGAAGTAATGGATCACAACCCGATCCATCTTAAACTATTGAAGCTGCTTTAGTTAAATACGACAAGTATTGAAACTAAACTCTATATACAGTATATGTATGAATCATTCTGGGGGGGAGAGACGAGTTCAACACTGAAGGAATAAGTTTAGACTTGAAGAAATACTCTGCTTAACAGTAAATAAACTCAGAGGCATCTGTCAGCTGACGTTATCAGACGGAGCCCATGGCAGAGGTCAAACAGGTCCTTTACACACAAGCTGATGCAGACAAAACCATCTGGTGTGTGGAGAATCACTGCGTGCACACACACACTGCATACACACACACACACACCACATAAAGCACTCACAGAAGGAGGAAGCTGTTTTCTGATTCGGCCCGGGAGCTGCAGCTCCTCCATATTTCACGTCCAGGGCCGGGGATGATGCTGAATATACTATACGATGGGAAACAGGCCTGTTTCATGATGAAGTACCCTTGAGCAACTGCTCTTACTTACCTATTTGCTTCATGCTGGCCAGTGTCTGCCAGTCTGTTACACTGCAGCCTCTGATGCAATGTGGGAATAAATAAACCTGCATTGTAATGTAGAGGCATTAAGACAGAACTCTCTTCTGCTTTGACACTTAAAGCCAATTATTTTGGTTTTCTGACCTCCAAACAGAACGTGTAGTTGAGTCGAATTACCCCATCATGTATGATAACATCCAGTTTACCAATTCAGACAAGCTGAGTCAAGCGAACAGTGTGGCGATTAATTTGTGGGGAAGAAATTCAAGCATCCTGCAAACAAAGAGGTTCTCAGTCGGTGGAAATCAAATCACAGCTGAACGATGAGTAAACGGTGAACTTAAATCCATTGACTGGCCACAGACATGACTCATACATGATGCAAAAGCTATTCAGCGATGAGCTGGACGTGTGAGCAGGCAACTGTTTCCCAAACAATTACCTTCAACAGCTTATTAAGCTCATGGCAGGCTGATATGGATCACTGTTGCAGGTTTAACTGGCCACCTGAAGACTGGAGGACTGATGTTCAGTGTTTTGCTCTCCTCCAAACGCTGAGGGATTATCTGTCTCTTAAACTGCTGAATGCTCCCCCGTGTGCAGCAGCAAGACACAGACTTTGGCTTGTTTTTTGGTTCTTTAGAGCTTGTTTAGATGCTGTCATAGTGAGAGTTAACCAACTTGTTTTCAATGATACTTAATAATAACGGCTCCTCATTGGAATTGGAGTTGCATATGAAGGGAAGTTTAAGTGGACACAAAGACCCGACACTCTGGTTAGATATATTGGAATTATTTAAGTGGGGTTTTAGTTTAACCAGATGCATTTGACCTCACTTATTATACACGTTATGCAAACACATCACTTGTCTGATTCTGGGCCAAGAAGTTTTTCTGTATTGTGTGTTAGCTTATTTAAACCCCAACAGACAGCTACAGAGATTTAACTCCGGTTAATGCTGAATGAAGAGATTTGAGTTCCCACTGACTCCATCTGTCTGCTCCTTTTCCCTCCGACACACACACACGCAGACGCACACACACGCAGACGCACACACGCGCAGACGCACACACGCTGTGTGTTTGAGTGAGTCGACTCTTACAGTCGTTTCAAAGTGAAAATAGATGGAAGATATGAAAAAACAAAAGAAGGTTCGAACAAATACAATTCATATCAAACGGAAGCCGAGTGAGGACATGTGGCTATAAAGGATCCACCCACAGCTGTCCCTCTCACTTTAATCTATGGGTACGCTGTACTCCTCGGTGATTGCAGTGTTTGTGTGGAAACTTTATAAAAAGAAGTCTTTGAAAAAGAAAGGACGGATCCCCGAGGCCCGGTGAGAACAGGCTGGTGTGTGCATATAACAGTTTTACGCTTTCCTGCAGTGTACATATGGATGAGAGTGATTCTCCAATGACGAGACGCCTGAGGGACCATAAAGGTCTGAGAGGAAGTGAAGACAACAAAACAGAAGCGGTCCTCACTGACGTCATCCTACCGTGCATGTACTCAAGCATATGCAAATACACGTGAATCACCGGGCTTCTTACTTCCTCATCAAGTGTGTCTTCACTGACCTTGACACGAGCTATTATAAGCATGACACATCTCAACAGATAACAGTGGTTATTGATTTATTTATTTGAGTGACAATCTCACTTTGCAACACCTACCTTGTTGCTTCTACTGTGTGCGAGTCTGTTATTAATGTGTGTGTGTGTGTGTGTGCATGTTTGCATTTGACTGTAACTTATAATGTAATTCAGTTGTTTTTCATACAATGAAACTTACCAATCAGACATGATCATATTAGACCAGGACTGCAGCACACACCAGAGTCCTGCTTTACATACAACCCTATCGTCATGTTAATCAACGGGGAGTCGGCATTGGATGACAACGATGCTGTTAGGTTTGAAATGGATACAAGTTCATGTCTCGACTTTATCATCCACTTACAAATGTTTTTTTCAGTGCAGTCGAGAAGGCTTGTACAGATTTACCTGTGTTCTGGACACCCTGAGAGATGGAAAACTCACCCAGTAACCTGTGGCCCTTCCTGGGAGAGGGCAGTGGCGGAGGGAAGGGATAGGAGGAGGGGAAAGAAGTTGGGAACTAGGTGTTATGGGATTGCTCACTAGCTAGTCAGGTAATCTGGCTTCATCAAACTACTTACTGTCACATGAAGTCTGCACTGTTCGCTTCTGATTATAGTATTTTGTCTGCTCTCATTGGTGTATAATACAAGCCAGTGCTTTAACTATCAATGGAAGAATTAAAAATTTAACTACAATGAGTAAGGACGGAGAGGGGGTGTAGAACATAGTTGGATTAAGTCTAATTTTCCATAAATCATGTGAACAACAGAGTAAAATCAGAGAGTACCAACCTCTGCTTGTTTGCGCCACATGTCCAGGTTCTTGCGCTGAGCTTTGGAGAAATGGTCCCATGCCTTTTGTTTGGAAGCAGCTTGGAATACAGACACAATCTGTTCAACTGTGGCAGGATGCAGGGAAGGACCAGAGACCATCCAGAGACAGAGAGACAGAGAAAGAGGGCAGGTGGGAGGGAGCAGAGGAGTAAGAAAGTGGAGTCAACCACGGATCTAAAGAACTGTGTCTCTGTGTGTGTCTATGTGTGTGCTTCTATGTGTGTGTGTTTGTGTGTGTGTGTGACAGGCTGCTGCGATGCCCATCTGAGTTGCACA
>CAAKHC010004913.1:35367-46145 GCA_901007825.1 Macroramphosus scolopax | reverse complement strand
CAGAGACAGAGAGACAGAGAAAGAGGGCAGGTGGGAGGGAGCAGAGGAGTAAGAAAGTGGAGTCAACCACGGATCTAAAGAACTGTGTCTCTGTGTGTGTCTATGTGTGTGCTTCTATGTGTGTGTGTGTGTGTGTGTAAGCGTGTGAGCTACTTACCTTCTGATGCCTCTGCATCATCTCACAGCTGGCTGGTCACATACTTCCGACATGATACGTTAATACATTCTCCCACACTATTGATATTAACACTGCAGCAGCTTCTGCGTTGACTGTTACAGCCACTGACATATCAGCATCAACTGGATGAGTTTACAATATAATATATATATATTTGTCTAAACTTCCATGTAACTCATGAGGATTTCAAAGGGACAGCAGCAGACATGAAGCCTTATTAGTTAACCCTTCAGTGCAGCTGTGACTGTAACTGCACTGAGGACTGAGTCTTGTTAGGACGACGCAAGATGCAATTTAATATGGTGACATCATCCTTGTCAGACAGGTTAGAGGGGAATGGCTGCATTGATAAACTGCAGCCAGGACAGCATCTATCTGCTGTCATGTGGGTGGTCATGGAGGACTGTATGGGTGCTCTGTGTATCCCAGAGGTCCTCACGTTCACAGGGGGAGTCAATAAGACCACCAGCTAAGTGTGTATGTGTGTCTTTGTTGAGTGGTGAGACAGAGCAGTACATGGATCAATAGAGTCTTCTCGGTTCCCCTGTAATTTGATGAAGCAGGTCGATAGCGAGGGCAAAGAAAAAAAAAAGACTTTCAAGGCTGTGAGCTTTCATGTAAATATATTTATAGAATAATAACATAATAATGCTATATATCTATCATTCAGCAATACAACTAGTATATTTATATCGATATATTATAATGAACTAATATATTAGTTCTAATTGGGGACATTTCAGGTGCGAGCTGTGGATTCTCTTTAGCAAAGATATTTGTTGAACTGACCCTTTAAGTGAAGAACAGCCTGAAATTTCTCGGTAACGAGAGAATGTTGATTCGAAGGGACACATGTAGAACCTGCTCTCTGTGTTATCATTAATATGTCCAGCAATGCACCAAGAAGAAGGTAAAGTCATGAATGGGAATGTGTTTGCACAGGCTGAACTGATGGAAGACGGCTGATCCAAGGACAGCAACTCTCTCTCTCTCTGGCTTACACAAGCCAGAGAGAGAGAGAGAGTCTATTACTACATGTATTCCTCTGTTTATTTAGTTAATGTACAATGAATGAGTTCCAGGGGTTTCTTACATTCTATTTAACATGCATGTGCTGGGATATGTAGAGACACATTGCCGCGGGCGCTAATGTAAACCAGCAGCTGCAAAGACAAAGCTAACCCTCACCTATCACTTTAAAGAAACTCAACATGCTTTTACTTTATATATCTGGCCTTGATTGTATATATAAGAGCAGGACAACTGAATCCCAAGTAGTTTGTAGTGGTTGCCCGGCCTGTGGGTTTATCTCCTGCCTTAATGACATCCGGAGTATCTCTGTGCACAACGACGCAGCAGAAGAATAAAGACGGCTTGCAGTGATTTGATTATTAAGAGATTTAACTTTTGTACAACCCTTTTATGTCAAGGACACTGTTCAGCAGTAAAAACTTACCTCCAAGCAATATTCCCATCAACCAAATATCACCAAACAAGATGGCAACTGTGAGGCTATAACTGATCTGTGTATCATGTGAGAGTTAATGAGGGGCTGTGAACAATATATATACAAAATACTTACTTGTTTGCAGCAGTCAGTACTTCAGATACAGCAGTCTTACTAGGATTTTGGGTGTTTCTCTATGTTAAGGGCGGCTCCTCAAAGACGCTACATTATCAAAGCAAACCAATGGAATTTTCCAATGTCCAGGATCCTTGAATTTCACAGGGGACTCCAAGGATTGTGTCCTCCGTTTCAGGAGGATTTTCAAGGATGCACCTGAGTGTCCTTGGCGGTCCAGAATAACCCACAAAATCGTATGCGTACAGAATGTTAGAGGTAATAGTGCAAAACGAGTAAAATGGGAAGGGACTTTATTACTGACGATGCAGGGAGCAGACCCCCATCTGGGGATGGAATAGAAAATCATATTTCCAGCCCTATTAGCTTGTCTGAAGGAGACACTGAAGGAACATTGGAAAATGGTAATGTGGCAATGTACTGGCTTATAAGATCTGTTCCAATGTGTGTTGCCTGGATGCTGGGAAGGAGTCTTGCCTGTAGCCTCCCGACTTGGAAGGACGCCTCCTGTCAAGGAAGTCCCCGTAACATTGAGAAACACCAGTCGTATTTCGATTGTGCTTGCTGCACTGTAACCTACAGAATGTTTCTGTTGCTTGTATGATTTTATGAGGAGGAAACTTACACCGGAGCCAGATGCTAGGCCGAGAACGGATGGGATCATTTGTTTTCCCCTTCTGTAGATATACTTCACAACAAGGAGTTCTCTAAACGAGCTTCTCTCCCAGTGTGAGTAACCCTGCAGCTATCTTTAGCCTAAGTGAAAGACTGTTCACACAGTATATACTGTATTATACATTCAGGTCTATAGTGTGGAACAGAAGACTCACACTGAACCACTATGCCAGCCAGAGCGGTCTTGAACTTGTCTTTGGCCTCCTCCATCTCCTTTTCATGCGTGCTCTTTTCACTCATTAGCCGGCGGATGTGGCTGTTGGAGGACTGGATCATGGAGTAGAAGTTGTTGGCGTTCCTGCGATTGACTTCACCTCGTTCCAGCCAGGTGAAGAGCACACGGACTGCGTCGGAGAAATTGCCGTCGTCTGGCCGAGAGGTGAGGACACAGAAAGAGACAGTGAGGTTCCATACAGGGAAACATGTTGTTGATGTTCAGTCCCGCGACCTTTACAATGACCTTACAGAGAATACATTTGACGGAATACAGATGACACATAGAAAAACTATTGAAAATGTAATGAAAAAGTATAAAGAAATGGTGAGCATGGAGATAGCTGGCCTACGGGATGAAAGAGGTCACAGAACCTTGGATACACACACATGGTAACATACGACAACACCGAGGGGTGAGAGGCAGAAAGAAACCAGGAAACTCATATACAGATGGTCAGAGGTTGGCATGAAGTTCCTCTTTGAGCTTCTTGTCATCAAAAGGAGGTATCATTTTTTTTGGAGGACAGGAAAAAAAAACTGGCATTGAAGAGGCCGAAACTAAATTCTAACTCTGGAAGAAAGTGTCTGCAGCAAAGAGCTGGGCTGCGCGTTCTCACAACAGCAGTCCAAAGTGATCAGAAACAAGTCCTTGGCCAAAAGAGCTCTTAGTAACAGGGCCAAGAAGGAAGAACTAAAAAGAGACAAACACAGATGGCGGACAGGGCAGAAAGTAACAGCTAGTTCTCTATCAGGCAACTGTGACTGAGACCTGGAAGTATCACTGCTCATTAGTGAAGAGAGTGCGTCTTCAGCCAGGAACTCGAAGGACAGCTGAGGAGGAATAGATGAGCGGAGAAGGGTTAAAGGAATAGATGGGAAGAACAGAGAGGGCAAGATAAGAGAAAGGAGAGTGTGTATGTACTGGTGTATTATTGTTCAACAGCCTGCATGGAACTCCTGTTGAAAACAAATTCCCCGACCGAGTCGTGTGCTGGTGTGACCAACTGAGAGTCCAGAGCCCTGAATAAACGCATGAATAAACCCTTAACAATGTTAATTAGTAGTTTGCATAATTATTCACTTGTGTTGATTGCTCATTAACAGTGTGACGCTTAGAATATGCGATACAATCTTAAAGGTAATTGACCAATTTGTTTCCACGTGTCCTGGATTTACTTCTTTATAAACCTGTTAATTATTTTTGTGCTATTACATGAGGTTACATGTTTTATATTCTTATTATGCTGAGGACATTAGCCTACCCAGCTGATACAGCCGTGGTTCCCCTGGCACAAGAGGGGGAACAAAAACAACAACAAACTAAAGAATATCTAGCAAATCTTTATATTAAAAAAGCCGTTGTCCCTGAATTTGATGAGAGTTGGTACCTTTGATCTTGTCTCCGAGCTGGCTGCACTCGTGCTCCGTGTAGTGGACGATGGGAGGAGGGGAGGGCGGCCGGAGGCGGTCCTCCTCTATCTTGCGCCGGTGGCGCTCCTCTCTGGCCAGCATGCGCTGGTGACACTCCCACTCGTAGAGGTCATCTCTGGCCTGGGCGAAGTCCACGTGGAGACGACCGGTGTCTTTCTTATCTGTGCTGGAGCCCAAACGGACACGATAACCTAAGGAGACAAAGTGAAGGGATAAAAATTGAGGAGGGGGGGGCAGCAAACAACGAAAAAGTAAAAAGAATGGAAGCAAGCAGATGGGACAGCAGGGAACTCCCCAATTAAAATGAGGCAATCTGTCTGCGAGGACAGTTTGATGACAGTCTCACAGTGTGCTGTGCGTTCTGCGACTGACTAGATCGCCGTAATTTTCTTTTCTTTTTCATTTTTTAAAGCTGCATTCATGTTTTTTTGGGGACGTTTTTTAGGACATTTGACAATGAGTAGCAGCAGGAAATGTGTGAAGAGGGAGAGCAGGGTGACATGTGACAAAAAACGGAGACGGATTCAAGCTGACAAATTCATGGCTAAGTGCACCGACGCCTGAGTGCAACGTATTTTCGACAGCTGCCAACCTCTTACATTCTACTCACGTGTGAGGTTCACCCGCTTTCTATATATAAAAGGCTTTTATTTTGTTGACTGTCCTCAAAAAAAGCAATAAAAAAACAAACAAAAAAAGAACAGTTTCAGCAGATTGGGAGAAAACAATGCAGCTTTTTATTGCGAATGAAAAACATGCCAGGGGGCACAGATTGCCTGACTGAGCAGCAGGACGGACAACGGAGGGCAGGAACTTTGAGAAAGTACACAAACGAGCCTTGCTTGGTATTTCGTGCGGCCTCCATGGGCCAACAGTGAGTCACTTTCCATCATCTTCAACAAATTGTATTCTGACCAAAGGCTCATAATTTATTTCCCTGATAGATTTCCTTCCTCTGGTGGTGATTCTGCTCGTTGGATCTGTTCGCTTCAGCAGATCTACCGTGGCAGTAGAGTTTTATTGACAGAAGTGCAGTATTTTTATGTCAAAGCACAAGAGATCTCTGAGGGGCAATTACCTCTGTGGTGGCACCGTGACACCACAATATCCCTCATTACCCCCTCTGCTCGTCACTACGTCCCTCTTATCCTAACTCCATTTTTGCTGATGATGGGTTGCGTATCTCAAGTGGAACCCTGCCCATTGAGATGATCAGAGAGTATTTGGGTCCGGGTACATGTATGTGAGTGTGTGTGTGTGCTCCAGCCAAGCACTGTAATGATGCCCAGTGTGCTTCACTGACAGGCACTAACACACTCTCCCCCACAAGAGATGGAGGGCAGTGGTAGATGTCCACCACGCAAACAGGAGAAGAAATGAGCGTGAGTTGGGGCCCTATCTGCCTCGGGCTCTTGATTCCACTACTACTTCAATATTCCATATGAGGAGAGCTGAGCGTGCTGAGGTTGCTGTGTTTGGAAAGTGTGTGTGTGTGGTTATTTATGGGGAAACCACATAGCTCTGTCATCCAGCTGATACACAGACCTCAGCTCCACATTTCACTGCAGAGAGAGGCGGACGCAATCAAAAGGTCTCTCATTCAAACTCATACACGCATACAAATACACACTTGAACACGCATGAACACATACTTAATAAGGCCAAAGTACTAAATTTGCTGTTATGTTAACTGGGTTTTGGTTTGGAATATACGGCGAGCGGTTTGTAGAGACAGATTTAAGACCACCGTCCTAGACGCTGCTTGTAGCCAAGGAATCGTGAGCTGTCGTCACACGGATACTTTATCTTATTTACATATCTATTTCTTCGGCTGTCTCACCCAATAGTAGATTCCTAACATGACTTTTGGACACTGACAAATGGTTTGGAATACTACAACACCCATGAGCCTTGAGTGATACAGAGAGGCAAACGTGAATCTGAGCTTTTGTTGCAGTTATAAACGGTGATTTGCATTTCCATTACAAAAGGGCGACTTTTGTGTTTTAACCGACGAAGCGCTAGTTGACAGAGAAGCTAGCAGATCCGTCGCTGTGACGAGCGGTCAAAGGAGCGTCTGTGAACGGTGGACAAACGAGGAGTTTCCTGTACGCTTTTCACAATAATCCTCTATTTTGTTTTTAAGCAGCCAAACCAGGAAATGTTGAGTTTTTCATCTGTAGCTTAAAATGACTTCAGAGCAGATATCTGGAAGTACAAACATGAAAGACGCAGGAGCGTTAAGATTTACTCAAAAACAACAGAGATTCATCTACAAGCTACGAGAGTACTGAAGGCTGAACACAGAGACTTTTACAAATGGCTCTGGTGTCTCGTGTGACTCAGCACAGCTGGGCGCCCTTACAGTAGTAATGGAAATGCAAATCTGCGCGTCACCGTTTGACTTTGCGCAGCCAGAAGTGTCGGTGAAGAAGCCCGGCGAGTAAACAAACTTGTGCCTCCCGGTTTTTCCATCAGAGATCTGGATAGTTTCGGAGGCAGTTCAACTTATTTAAAGATGACAGTATCCAGGAGAGTTGTTTTTATTTGTTGAGGGAGGGTTAACTGAGGACGACGCTCTCGTTTACAGGAACCTCCTGATTACTGGAACTGTAGCTGCTCAGTATAACCACAGTCTGATCTGCTGTCCACTCAGCGGTTGGGATTGATCGCCCTGCTGGTATCGAGGGAGAGACGCACTCACTGCATCTTTACTTTCCCCAACACGATTTATCCTGCCAGTCTGCAGATTGAACAGAAGACCACTGATGACCTTAAAGACACAACCCCCCATCATGTACATCCAAGCCAAAGAAGGGCTCTCATTCAATCAAGTACCATTGTCAATGGAAACAATTACATCAGACTTACTTCAGACACCGGAGGCTCTCCTAACTAGCTCCTGATTAACAGCTCTAAGCATGGATGCTTGATAATTATCTTATTCACTGATAAAGCTTTCAGGATTGTCGGAGCTTACCGGACAGGAAGAGAGCCTTATCCACAGTGAACTCCTCCGCAAATCTAATATGGCAGAAGTTCTTCTTGCTTTTGCGGATAGCAGTGATATCGCCGCACTGCCCGAACACCTCCATGATGAGCTGCTCGGTAGAGTTCTCTGGAAGTCCCCCAACAAACACTGTCTTACACCCTGGAGGGCGATCTCTTGTTGCTGGAGGGGGGAGGTCTGTTCAAGAGTGGCGGAAGAAAAAAAGGAGAAAAAATTTTTAAGTTACCGACTGAATTGAAATATTATGGCTGGGTGAATAATTCAACAGGTACACTTCTACCCGTAGAGATGATAAAACTGGAAATACACAGCACCGGAGAAATTATTCATATGTTCCAAAAACCAGAGAACCTCAACACAAATTATGCTCTTTGAGAAGTTGAAAACAATGTGTCTAATGGCAAGAACATAATGTTATGATCCAATCATTCTCGGAGGACCCGAGGAGCAGGTCTGGTTTTCCGTCTTCTGTTATTACTTAGAAATATCTGTACTGTCTATACAACATACTACAGAAGTACATCCACTTGCATCAGAAGGAAGTAGCTGCCAGAAGGTACCTCCAAAACAAAAGCATGTTTCTTTCTTACCTTAGAATGCCAACGTTTCAAGATCACTGCTTCCATTTGGTTACAAACATAAGAAAAGCCTGGCGGCGTCCATACATGGACAAATAAACTCTGAGATAAAAACATGGTGCACAGAAGCTGTAACAGTCGTACGCTCGACAACGAAAAGATCCATCAAGACGTTAAAGAAAAATGTCCTAAAAGATAAAAGGTAGGGCAGGCAGAAAACCACAAAACGAACCCATACTGAGATCTGCAAACGTGTTCCTCGATAGGAAATACAGGCTTGTATGATTAAAGCATGATTGAGGAAAACAATAGCAAATATCTATGCATAATATTATCTATAAATGACAGGAAGAGCCTGGAGTCAAATTCCAGATTAAGGCTGAGAAGAATAAGGCTGCCAGGCCGAGTGGAATTCAAAGAAGACATTTGTATACAATTTGATTGATCAAAGACTTTGAAAAAACCAAATGCATTCTGGAGCTTGATGCCGCAACATTCAAATAAATCATATTTAAAATACAGCCCCTGCTGACCTCAAAGTGATAAAGCTTAACGCATGTGTGACAAAAAAAATTGGAGCTTAGGATGGTTTTTGTTAATATCAAATCCTTCCACGCGTGGAAATTAAATCCTTTTGGCCACAAAGTGATTGCAAATCCTCTCTTGTTGAAGGTCCCCTGCATTGCAGCGTTCACTTATTCAACACAAATGAGTGTTGACTGATCTAATCTCCGATAGATCAGGCTCCTCAACCATGATGAATGTGATTAGCCGGGTCTATGAGGAGTGAACCAGCTAATCAGGGGAACATTGAAGATGCTGTATTTCTGGTTGTACGCTAGAAAAAGCCTGGCAGTCTTTGTTATTGATGATTTCCCTCTGTTTTACATATGAAACATGGAAAACAACTGGGCCTCGGCTGGGTACCTGAACGCACCACATGGGTCTGGATAATCAGCCCCAAGTGGAGGAAGTAAAGCTTTGTGGAGTATCAAGTGTATTGTAAGTTTACACATTGGTTTGGTGCATTGAGGTGAAGCTCTAAATCTCTTTAATTTTAATTCCAACCATAGTTGCCGGAAAATCCTGAGCACCCAATTATAATTGGGTAATTATATGTGCATTGAATTTTGTTTCGTAACTGCTCCCGCTTGGTTGCGACCTGCAAAATACGAATTACTTACACAAAATACACGTTTAATTTCTACACATTGCATTGGTGCAGGAACCCGTCTATGAATCTAAACCCTCACATTTACAAACTAAAACACTGAAATCAAAATACAAATGGATGAGCTGTCAAAGTAGAATGTCTACAGGAAGAAATAAGGAAATTAGCTATCTAAGATTACTTTGATATTGAGTCGGTCCACCTTCACATTTCCCGGAGCTAGCTGATGTTATTAAGAATGCCTTTAAATAATACAATCACCATGGAAGCAACGTCATACAATATGTAGAAAAAGAAGCAGCGGAGGCTGGGATAGATGAATAATATATAGCAGAGTTTTCCTCGGGCATAAAAGTATTATCTCATTATCCCCCTGCTGTTTGAGCTTCTTGTACTCGGACGGTGCTCTTAAGAATTGCAACAGATTCATTCATATTCTCCTCCTTTCTCACACACACAAACAAACACACACATGACATGTCCTTCGGCCTGCCTCTTTCAATGTGGTTCTTAAAGCAAAAAAACATGAATGGAAGTTTCATTTCTTGACCTCCGGAGTCGGAGGATTAAACCGGTTTTTGAGTCGAGACGGACAGAAAAGTGAAGTTGGCGCAGAAAAAAGCTGCAACAGCAAGAAACAACTTTGTTGGTAGATGCAACAAAGAGCTCCAAATTAACTGACCTTTTCGGCTCAGAAATTGCTGATGGTGAAGATGGAGGGAGCAGCGAGGACAGAAATAAAAAGGAGCGGTGCAGCAGTAGATCAATATTTCCTGCTGTAACTAACAAAACGTTTTGTATTGTCATACACGATATAGGAGATGTTCAACTTGAGAAATTAGAAAATGTGTTGACCGCCAAAAGTTTCCAAAAGGGAGCTTTAGCTATTAATCTTAGAAATATGTGCGATCATACAATATGTGACAGCACTTTTTTCCGCTTAGAAGTCATTGCATTTTTATGCAAATTAAACAAGCGAGAGAACCTGAGGCAGAGAAAGACAGAGACAGAGGGCAGCTTTGACACAGGATCTTTGAGGGGAGTGTGCTACTTGCAGAGCGAGCCAGAAATTGTTTTGTTCAAATTCAAACTCGATATTTGAACCGCTCTGAGAAACTGTGGGAAGGAAACGAAATGCAGGAGGAAAAGAGGAGGAGGGTGCCTGTGTAGAGAAATGAAGATATTCAACCTATTTATTACATGTTGTTGTCTAACATTTGGACCTTCACTTCGTGCCTGTTCTGGACTTTGGGAAATGAGGAGACTGCATCTTGAGACATAAGGAATTAAGGACCAATAAACAGTTTCAGCACTATCGAACAATTGAGATAAATAAGGAGGCTGCAGTTCAGCAAATACAATGACTAATAATTCTATGTCTAGGCCTGACCCGAAGGACTGCTGTTTGTGAGCACCCACTGGTCTGCTACACAATTCATCACAATCCATCACCTACACTGGCTCAATGCTTTTATGGTCTAAAGGCGGCTAAAGGGAGGCGGCTTCAACCCTCGAAGGGCCGTTATTCAGAAGATTAACTACGTCCACACCCACTCAAGTACACATTAAGTGCATTTGGGTCATACAGGAACAAACAATAAGCAGGGACCTGCACGTGTGGAGGTTCATCTCCAGGTACACCTCCTCTTTCTGACCGGTTAACATCTGGTGGTGGTTGGACGTAGTTTGGAAATGGGCTTTTTTGTGCACTGGCCGTCCGGGCCGATGGATTCCTACCAGCCGGTGTTCTTTAACCAGCCAACATGGAAAATAAAAACAACAAGATGTACAATATTCAAGCGCGATTATTCAGGTCAATAGGCTTTTGTATTTCGCTGTAGCCGGCGCGGAGGCATAAAAATGGTACCACTTAAGCACTGACAGGGGAGTGGGAAGAAGCAGCAGCAAGGTGAAAGAGGGTTCACATCTTTAAAGGG
>CAAKHC010004913.1:13459-25331 GCA_901007825.1 Macroramphosus scolopax | reverse complement strand
AAAAATGAGGCCGTGAACAACAGCGTTGCTAAAGTTGGATAAGTACGTCGTAATTTACGGCATCGAAATAAAACTTTACAACGTAAATCTGTGCATGACACACGATGGGGGGGCTGCAGCTGCAACTATGCATCATAAACTAATCTTCAGGACGCCATGGTGAATTATTGTTACCCATGCAGAGCGATCCAATACATCACAATGATCTTATTTGGGAAGCAGCAGTCGCCCTGCCATTGTGGTTACAGGTCACATGCAGCCACTAAGTAATGTAACATATTGTCTGTGGTTTAGACTTCAGTTTCCAGGAGTGGTTTTAATAATATTTTTTTTTTTAAATCCTGCTGCTAAGGAAGTGGAGGAGATGAGTAACAGCATGTTTGAGGTGTCTGAGGAGTATTATGTTCACCTGGCACTTTCAGGGTGTAAAAACAAAGTGACATAACGGGCAGCTGACGTTAGCGAGACGGACCACGATGCAAGAAGGTCTGACTCACTCCCTTATAAAAGACTCTATATTGGATGAGGGGGTATTTCAGACAGCAACAGATCCAGGCAGGTGAATGACTACAGTAAATAATAAAGTAGAGGAAGAGGATGACAATGCCCCCATCTATAGGGCACTAGGGGTAACAGTATGAAAATGAAGGGAATCATTGCTACGGCCTTAACTGCCAGATCTCCACCCATCCATCGATGGGAGACGTTGGACCGATGTGCTGGAAAGTTCCCTTCTACCTCTGATGTGCTTTATAACGTTAAACAAACCAAAGGGTTCGCTGTATATATTACAAGCGTGATACAATTCGCACTGTAAAGTGTCTCCTGTTCATAAAAAACCCCAAAACATATTGTCTGTATTTTCAGAGAAATATAAAGGACAAACTTTATAGCTTTCCATCTGGTTCTACTTATAGTCTGGGTGTGCGCGAGTGGAGAACGCTGATGAAGGTAGGGGAAAGACATGGTGAATGGTCCTGGAAGAGGATGCGTTCCCTGCAAGATGTTAAAACCAGATGTTGGTTGCTGCGTTTTGCTGTTGCAGTTTTTTGCACCGTTCTCACAGTTCACTCTGTGTACATTAATACGGGGTCATACTGGCCGACGGCGTCATGACTTATCTATGTTCATGACACAAGGACCACTTTGTGCGACTCAAGAGCCGTCCCGGTGATACGACTCGCTACTAGCTCCAGGAAGTCAGGTGAAAATGTATGTTGCTATTAGTAACCACATCTACTACTACTCGTTATAACATTTTTTAATATAGAAAAGTGCAAATAAAACTAGCATGTCATTCCTATAAAAAGGTCATCGTTCACAACAACCCTGTGTGTTATATTCTGAGGGTGCAGCAACTTTCCATAACCGCAGGAAATCTGTCTCCGGTCTATTTCAACTCTCGTCTGGTCAAATAAACAGACTCGGAAAACTGGAATAACTTCACCCTACTATTTACATCTTTGGTTTAGACACGCTTATAACAATTGCTTTTCCATGACACCCAGTAAATCAAACCACTATATCGACTCAGTTTGCAGAATAACACCGATTCACTTATATGGATACTGAAAATATGACGGGAACAAAGAGAGACAGAATCTCCAGCTGTAACTGTTACAACAATAAAACAACACAATCAATACTCTGTAGTTAGTAGTACGTTTTCTCTCTCTCTCCAGAGTTATGCTACACCCAACAGTCTCTGTCACACACACTTCTCTGCAGAGGTGTTTGGAAAAGCCAAGCCCCCACCCGCCTTAACGCTGCTCCATATCGTACCATGAATCTTCCACCCCGCCCTCTCTATTGACCCTGGATTTAAAGTTTTATATTTGTAATTGTAATGTAATTTCTATTCTCCCACTTCTGCTGCACTCGGAGGAAGGGAGGTCTCTACTTGAGTGTCCCATTGCCTGGCCTCTCTGGTGGTGGGGGAGTTGGCTCGGCTGTGGGTTATGTCTTTATCCTCAATTCATATATAAAAAATAAACCATGTGCTAAACCATTTCATCCAACCTTGACTAATGCTTCTGCACTGAGTTGCTCTCTTCCTGAACACACGTACTATAAACTTTCTCCCAAACACAAACGCTGCCCAGTCGATCTATCGAAATAAAACTGTCATCATTGGACACATGCATCAGGCTTTGTAAGGCTGCACAGTACCGGAGGCCCCCAGGGGTCTGTTTATCCAGCTGTCTGTCTGGCTAAACGCACTTGGCCGGAGGCAAGGTGAAAAATATAAATTCCAGGCTTACAGGGGGACACACGGACGCAAATTATAACATGTAACCGAAGCAGTCTGGCGCGTGTAGTGTCCTTTAACGAACAAGCCTTAAAACCAGGTTAAACCTACAGCACATGAGGAGAACCTAACACCAAGTCTAAAAAACACACCCAAAGACGAAATGGAAATGTGCACAAGAAGTGACAGTGAATTCCAACATGTTGTTTAGAGGTGAAACAAAAAAGAGCAGATGATGTCATGAGAGAGAATCAATAGCTAATCCACTTGGATTACTTCAAAGGCACAAGGCGCCCTGGTAGCAAGCACGGCACGACAGCAAAACGCTGTGTGACAACATGTGGAAGTGTGTTTGTGTTTGTGTATCCGTGTGTGTGACCTGGGATTTCAATAGTTTCTGGGCTGTCTACAGGAAGCAGGAGAAACCACACAAGAGGTTTTACAACAAAGTAAATCTATTACAAAGTTGATCTTACACATATTTGCCCATTCTAGTGGCCAACATAAAGATTATTGATCTTCTTAAGATGTTTTCAAAGGGAGCTGGTAGATATGTCCTCATGTGGATCTCTTCCCACGTACACATTCCTCCCAAGGTTCAACAAGCAAAGTTATAGACAGATCATATATGTGTGGAAAACATATTGGAATGAGACGTAAATGGGTAGTTTAGACTGGTGAGGTAGGGAGGGAATAAAGAATGGAGGTAGACAGAGGTAAAGGTGCAGAAGCACCAGCTGTTTTTCCAGGTGATCCATTAGGAGGCACAGTGCTCCTCTTCAACAGACTCACCTCCCTTTCTTTCTCCCGTGCACCCGCCCTCTTGATACTTGTTGTACAACACCTGCTGAGGCTTAAAGGCCCTTTACACTCACGGCAAACCAATACGAGTTAGTATTATTATTTTGCCTGATTAGAGCTCTTCTCGGGATTGTGAGGGTGTTCACATAATTGGCTTGACTGTTATCTCCCCCCTTCGCCTGTTATTATGTATCGCAGCTATTAGGGCAGGAGTGAATTACACCGTACTCACTTCAACAAGTTGAATCCACAACTGGAAGACGTGTGTCATGAAACAGACAGCCATGGAGTCCTCATATTGTTTTTTTAAGTCAACAGACAATCATATAGGAAGTTCCAGTTCCTCAAATGTGAGAATTTGCTACTTTTCCTCGGCTCATCTGTACTGCATGCAACACGTTGGAGGTTCGTACTGTTTGGTGTGAAACAGACTGCAGAGTTCTCAGATTTCCTTCCAACTTCCCCTACACAGAACCAAACAACTATATGCAGATGGTTTCAAGCATGACTTTAGGCAAGACTTCTGAGAGCGGTTGCATCGCCTGTTCTAACAGCCGGCACTCGGAGCTGCCAACCGCAGGTGCAGCTCGTCACGTCACTAATTGCTGCATCCCGTTCAGGTGTGCCAGCTCCGGGGCCGACTTTCTTTGTGCACACTGGATCACTGGCTTGTCTTAATGCACTTGAAATGGAACAGAGCCATCGTTAATGGCGTTAGTTACACCTGTGCTTTTCCTGCGAGGAAGAGTTCAAAATGTTTGCTGTAAAAAGGCCTTCAAGTAGTGCAAATTAAGAAAAATGGCCTGTACACTTGAATGGGAAGTTGGCACAGACACAGACTCCTGAATAGATGTGTTTCCAGCGCCCGGTCTTCATCCTCAACATTCGGCCTGGCTGCAACGCTCCCTGCTACACTCTATTCATAGACTGTACAAAAGAAATGGAAATAGCTCCCAGGTTCTTGAAAGTGAAGCCAATAACACTTAATTGTCTCAATTGCAACTCTTCTTCATGATGGCTTTATGTCCTTCTTTAGAAATGATGGCCCCATTTGGAGCAAAATAAACGACAAAGCAGAACAGACTTCAGGGTGTGGCTGTCATGTTATTGGTAGGATCATCATGAATCAGGCTCGACTCCTTTCTGTCCAAATATGGTCACGTTTCCAAAGAAAACGAAATGGCAACGGCCAAATCAGCAAACTCAATAGGGGTCCAGTCCGGGAACCGATGTGTGACGTCACAGCGGCTACAAATGCGTCTTTTCATACAATCTATGCCTCAAAGTGTAGTTCTTCTGCCACTTCTCCTGAGTGCACAGGCTTTTGTTTGTCATGTTTCAAATACTCCAGGCCTGTGTTTGGGTGTGTGTGTGTGTGTGTACTTCTCTAAATATTTCTCAAGGGGTGCATTTGGAAAGTTGTCTTCAAGTGCATACACACACACACACACACACACACACGAGCATATTTCAAATACGAAAGTGCATTTCAGCTAAGAAGTGATTTATAAAAGGCTTTAGGGAAAGGCTTTCTACTGAGGAGAGAGAAAAGACATGGCAGAATAACTGTACGGAGATTGAGAGGGGGGAAGGTACTGCTGAATCTAATGTTATAGATAGCAGAGCAATTGTTAGAGCTGAATATTAGAGCGGCAGTTAAGAATATCGAATTTGACCTCTGCGCTTACAAAATGCTCACTGAGCCTGTAATAACTATATCAACTAAATGTCAATGTTTTTTGATGCTTGATATCGAGGACACATTTTGTGCACTGGAATTAATTGCATCATCATCAATACGTCTTTCCAGGGTCATGCAGGGAGACAGAGGAAAGGACAAAGAGCATGCATGGACCAGAAAGATGTGCAGAGGTTGTGATTTACCGGCTCTCTCAAAGCCTCAAAGTCTGAAAGCTGAACCTGCTGCTTCCTCAATACTACCGTAGTGACTCATATCAGCCTCAGCGAGAGCGCCTGCATGTGGGTGCCGTACAGAGTTTCATTATAAGATCAAAATTCCATCTTGCTGACTCTGCTGTTTTTTTTTATATACATATTATTAAATAAATCCAATGCAACGACACATGAAATTCCGCTTCCTACCTCCACCTTTCAGGGCACCATCGGGAAGTATAATTATGGCTGTTAAGATAATTACGTTGGACACGACTTCAGTCATTTTTGCTGACCTCGATATCGCCCATTGTGTTTGCATGAGATTGTCATCAACCTTTTGCTAACATATTGTCTGGAGAAACGGCAGTATTTCCCTTCCCAGTAATGGACTTGGGTGAAGCACCTAAGCTGATGCCGGGAGTCTGCATGGTCTATACTTTACATTATGTAAGATAGTAAATGGCCTTAGAAAATGAATAATTAGATACAAAATGAACCAAATTACTATAATGGGGATGAAGTGGCATCTAAACTGCTACTTCACTAGGTGAGGAGACAAGTTGTAATTAAATTAAAGTAAAATATGAAGGTCTGTTTTCACTGTTACGAGACAGACACTGTCTCCAGAGAGACTTCATGCATGAGAAAATCCACATTTCTGTTGTTACAACTGGACTGAAACCGGGTAAAAGGTGCCACAAAACTACTAAATAAACAAAATACTAGAGTATCTGCCCCTGGAATATCAACTTTAAACACAAACGCACGCATGGTTCTGTCTGTATGTGGTGTAGAAGAATGGAAATGTGGTACCTGGCATGAGTGGCTGTCCCGTTATGCCAATGGGAGGAATCCCCAGGTTGTTCATGGCTGTTGCCCAGGCGTTGGGGTCCGACATGGGCATCGGTATCGAGTTGGAGTCCATGTTCATGTTATGGATACCTTCTGCATGAAAACACACACAAAGACATGAAGAAGAGTAAGTATCATCTCTGTGACCTCCAAGTTATCATGATACAGAGACATGATAGAAAAACAATATGCAATGACCGGGATTGAGATATAAGATTGTTTTTAATAGCTTTTAAAATCTCAACCCTCTTTTAAAAAATCGTTCCGGTAACTCTGTGTTCCGTCTGAGTGAAGAGGAGAGCGGAGGCCGCTGTGACCCTGCAGTCAGTCTGACACTAAAGGGACGTCTGCAACAGTGTCAGTTAGAATCTACTCATCCTGACGTCGGTGTTTGTTCCGTCTCTGCACTGTCTGACACTTCTTATCTTGATGACCTGTTCTGAGAGTCACTGGAATTTCTGCTGTAAATACAGAATCTTGTTTTAAAAAAAGGACACATGAGTAGGAATGGTTTTAATTTAACATATACATTGAGGAGCTCTCCAGTGAATTCTCCAGCCAGAGTAAGAAAATAATGCAGCATAAAACAAGATTGTCACGGTGCTGCGAGGCACAAATCCTGATGCTATCAGGCCTTTGCCAGGCGCTCCGCAACTAAACCTTAGAAAAGTCTGAGCGATCTCCAACTAAGCATGACAAACACACACTCATCTTCAAAAACTCACAACCCGAGAATCAGGTTTTCTTGCCAAGTGTTGCATAAATAACAAAAAGCACGAGGGGTCTCCATCATAGAAACCCTGCAGTGAAGTCAACATGAACACATCCTACATGTACCGGTGGATCATTCTCCCCGTCTGCGGTCCATTTCACAGCTCTAAACGCCCTTAAATTCTCCTCTATGGTCGACCTCTGTCTGCCTGACAGACCTGTAAATTGCTGTGACTGCTTGCTGGGCCAAGCTGCCCTCTTGTTTCCTAATGCCGAAGCCAACACTACCGTCGAAACACAGAGCTAAACCATGCATTCACTTTACACCTCTGACGGTTGTGGCAGGGCGCCCTGTGGAGGTGACGCCCACACTGTGGAGGTGACGCCCACACTGTGCGTCTGAAACACCAGACACACCTGGTAATGCGTAATGATTTTGTTGCCTCCATTTCCAAGCAACTAATTTTGGAGCTGTGTGCTGTCGCTCCCATAGCGAGGCCTGTTAATACCACCTCTGCGCCGCTGTGATAATCCTGCTGACGAGGAATTCATGGGCTTGTTAACTAACACAACCCTATTAACCGGTGACACTTTTGGCAGCTTAAAATGAAGGAGGGGAGAAGTGTTTGTGACGTGTTTTATGGCAATTTCATGACTGTTTGGGGTGTATAAACTGTAAGCACTGTAGTGTGGATGGATACACAAACTCAGGCTTTGAAAGGTCCTCGGACCATCTGTGTACTTCTGCTTGGATTCCAATAAGTCGAGCAGGGCTGTAAATCATTGCCATGACAATAATGGGCGAGAAGACTGAATATCATGTGAGATTTTGGTTCAACATCCGCCTTGCATCCTTTCCAGAGTGAGTGCCTTCATCACCAAAACCGTAAATTGGTCTCTCTCTGTTGGTATCGTCAAATAATTCCCAGTAATATATTGAATATTGTTTTTGCTTGAAATGCCGGAAAACTGCCGATCACAGCCACCAAGGTGACAGCTTCAATGTTCAACTTCTGTCCAGTCAGTTTTCCAAACCAAAATATACTATTCATCCTGACATGAAGCAGACGAACGAGAAGCTGGGACCATCGAGTGTTGTGTTGCCCAGACCTTCCACTGCTCCTTCAACAAATTAAATTCCCTCCTGCAGCTGCAAAGGTGAATTAAATGAACTAACCAAAAGCCTCTAAACAGGTGCCTGCAGCAGTAAGTCCATTTGATATAAATGGATAAACAGATGTGCAGAATATAAAACAACCATCCCTTTCTGCTTTTTACAAAAAAAAATTAGCGCTCTTGTTTTTTGGTTTACCGCTAAGTACCAGGTCAACTTAACCTCCAACCTGGAGCCGTCTGAACCTGCTGACTAATAATCACGTCCCTATAACTCCGTCTCCCAACACTTCAGCTGATCTACTACCAATCTCATACCCTTTGTAAAACTCTTTTCCGTCCTTTTTTCTGCTTCCTGCTTTATCCGACTCAACTGCCATCAATTTTCTCTAACAACACCAATGTAAACACGTTGGGTTCCACATGTTGATCACTAAAAGCACGTCAAGTATAGTGAGCTCCTGGCATTAAACCCCACAAATATAGCTAAATGAGGCCACACAAACACTATCTTTCCTCCTGGAATCAATTACCCTTTTCAGACTTGCAGCTTTGTGTGTCAATCACCGAGGGCTTTTGATTTTTTGGTCGACGGACTGACCTTGAGGGCAGGAATCCCACTTGGCTCCCTGTTAAGGAAGCAACCTACACCGCTGCATCAATATATAGATCTGAGGGAGGGGTGTCTGCACAGCAAACTACTGCTGAAAAAAAAATCTGCACAAAGACACACATTTGCAAGCATACACTCAACAGTTGCACAGACAAGACATGAGTTGACCTTGCCAGGAGGAGAATTAGGAATAAGGGACAATAGTAACACTGTCAGTTAATCACTTTTTGTCCTCTGTTATAAAGAAGCATGCTGTCTGCACAAAATAAGAACAACCTACGTGAATCCCATTATTTAATTGTTCATACAAGGTTGAATTGAAGTAAATATCAAACATGAAAGTATGAACTATACAATCAAAATTCTTGTAGAACTCTGCTTATTGTCGTGTTCGGTCTGGTTTGGCCTGGCTACATCTAAACCTGCATCACAGGTGAACCACAGGTGAAGGTTCCATCCACCTTATCTCATTGGTTCTCAACATTAAAGTCTCCAGATGTGTTGGCGAGAGTCGTTAAGGTAAGCAAATCATTAGACTGAAGGTGAGAATAGTGCACAACAATCTACTGCAGTTGGAGAGTGCTACTCTCAGAGTCTGTACACCAGTATCACTATGATACATCTGTGTTATGATATTGCCTCATGGAAATTAAAGCGATAGCAATTTTGATTCTGCTGGAGTACACACCAGCCCAAGGCTTTCCCGATACACTCTCCGGGTTATGACCAGCTCTTAGCTCCCCTAAAAGCTCTCCCAGTAGCCACATATGAAATTAAATCATTTTAAGGCCTCTTGGCCGTAAGCCTCAAAGAGGCCAGCAGGAAGATGCTCGGGGTCATTTAGTCCAAAGCACGCCTGGTGAAACAGCTAACTACAGGTCTATCATGGCCCCTCGAGAGCAAATCCAAGAGGGAGCTAAAAACCAGGACAAGGAAAAGGTCAAGTTTAAATAGACAGATGTGACGCTGACATGACTAAATTAGAGGAAGAAAAGTGAATTAAAGACAGGAACATGAAATAATAACTACACCTAAACCCTGTACATACAATATAAAGAACTACAAGTGCGCTCGAGACCGCAGACCTTCTCCGACATAAATATTTTACAACATTACATTTCCTGACTCACTATTCGTTTGGCATGTTTTGAGCAGTGGCTTCATACTGGCCCCATGAGATGAACATGAGGGGAAGGACTCCAGCTCATTACTCAGGAGAATTGCATGAAGGCACGATGTGATTAAACTATAACTCGAGTTGAAACGGAAGTGCTCGGTAGCAGCACCAGACTAGCGGTCTGAATCAGCTGGGAGAGTTCAACTGTTAGAGGTTGCCATGGTGATGCTAACTGAGTGAGACAGGCATTCAGCTTGACACATCTCTAACTCTGGCTGAAGACTCAATGACCGAAACTGATGGTGCTTCAATTTCTATGTTGTGATGGACAGGAGACTGCTGAATGCAGTGATATAGATTTTTTTTTGTGAGTTTAAACCATGTGGAAAATCCGACAAACCTAAAAAGGTCCCTCCTGAAAATCCTGGTCTCACATAACATTCACGTCTGTAGGGCAGCTGACAGTTACTCCAGAAGAGACCTGGAGAAAAATATCAGTCCTTTTGTTTGTGTAGAAAGTTACATCGTGTGAAAGAAGACAAACTTAAATCTTCTCCCATCATGTGTGTGACGGCACTCTGAGCCTCTGATTAATACCACAAATAAAGGACCAACCCTGCAACTTTTTCATGAGAATTAGTTTGCATTGGTTTACCGTAATACTTCTGATAGACCGACAAACAGGAGGTGAAAACCACATAATCAATTTATAACACTGTATTATCATATTAATTGTCCCTAACAGGCACTGAACTGGAATTGTGACCTGACACTAAAGCTTTAGATTTCTTAGGTTGCCCTCAGCTTCCTCAGCATCAGCATCTGTAAATGTCAACATGACTGCCTAGAATTTTCCAGTTACCCAATAAAGAGTTTTCTAAATAAATCTGTGCAAATCATAATCAAGTCACCATATAACTTCAAGCCTCGTTTTTTGTTGGAAGCACCTTCCGGGTCAGCTGAAACAATCCGATTCATCACAATGATAGATGAAGAGTAGAGCAGGAGTATATGAAGATGCAAAGGTAAACCACTTTGTTTAGGGGGCTGCTTACATAAATGCATCTCTGGTTAATTATCAAAGCCGACTGACAATAGAGAAAAGCACTATATAATTTTTAAATTACTTATGTGTAACACACACACATGCGCACACGCACACCCAGTCTGCTTAATAATGTATGACTGCCCTTCTCTCTGCTTCTTTGATCTGTTAATTATGATAAAACTAGTAGGAGTCTGGTGATTAGTACTGGCAGAGTGAGAGTGCCCTGAGTGTTATATCAGGCCGTGTCTCATTGAGGACCAGGAAAGAAGACAACAAAGTTTAGATGTAGAGATGACAGAACAGGCCTAAAGATAGGCCGGCCTCATGGGGGGAAAATGTGGGAGAAACTCCCTCTGCTGTTTCTCTTTGATTCACCTCCATATATTCTCAAGATTAAAATCATTAATCTGACTGGAGTTCATGGAGACGGAGAGAAAACCTGAAAAATGTGGCCGCCGCTTTACGGCTCTGCTTATCATATATAGACTGTTGGCCATTACAGAGATAACACATAAAACGCTCCAAATATATGGATAAGAATTACTTTTTCTCCTCACAATTCTCACTAAGACCATTATTGAGTCAAAGTTAAATTTGACTCAATATTTCGACAGCTTCGTCATAATCTACTTTCATGCAGCATTTGCATCATGCCGAAGAATGTACTTTCAAATTTGGGCCTTGAGTCTTCAGTTGCTCCCCCACAGCATCCCCGTTCACTGTGTTCCTCGTCCCTGTGAACCGTGAGAAGCTCTGGACCACGAGTAGCACAACGGAATAAAACGTGTATTAGCGGTAACCCATTGAGCTATACTTACTCTACGATTAAGTGCTTTCAAAGTATTCCACTAAGCCACGGAAACAACCCTGATCAGAATCAGCATCTTTACTTGTTCCACGTGATTAGTAAATCCATTCAGATAGATTTTACAACTCCGCCATGGCCGGTCCAAAGCCAGATAACAAGGGAGGAGGTCTGCTGAGCTGCAATCCAGCCAAAGAAACTGCAGTGAAGAACACTGCCAGACACGACATGTGGAATAAAACTGCAACTAAGGTTGATCCAAACCGCAACTTTATAGAAACATTTTTTGTTAACGTGTCATAGCTGAATAGTCACGTCTCTTGTTCTTCTACATATTCCGGTATAAACTAATCATTAGTAACAAAAGAGACAAGTTTTGAATGACGGCTTCCCTGCTGTCATGTTGTTGTTAATATATAACATTTAAATAATTGAAACCAACTCAAAGCTTCCAAAACTGTTTTCACTGTGAAAAAAAGAAGCATAATTGTGCATAAAGAGTATGACAGCCTGCGGCCGCACTTTTAGCTCTCTCTCCCTCTCTCTCTCTCCCTCTTCCCTAAGGCATTTCTTTTTATTGTATTGGCCCTTAGAAAATATATAAAATCTGTTTTTATTAATGAATCCCAACATGTTATAAATGATAAGTCAATTAATGAATAATACTG